>VMBQ01002283.1:48332-66479 GCA_007657795.1 Dreissena rostriformis
CGACAAACGCGATTAATTGTTAAGTTTTAAAGCGCAAAAAAGACGGATTTCTACCTTGTAACCACCAGATATATTCTAATTGGCATAGATAAATTTAAATCTATAGCCTAGTTAGCAAGTAATTTATTATTTTTCAAACGGTACCTCTTTTAAAACCGAAAGTATGATTTATAGACGTACACGTCCATTTCGACAAACGCGATTATTTTTAAGTTTTAAAGCGCAAAAAAGACGGATTTCTACCTTGTAACCACCACATATATTCTTATTGGCATAGATAAAATATGTTTCTTATTTATACTTAAATTTACTATGCCAAATAAGGTGTGTGGTTTTAACTTCAATGTGTTTAATGACACATGTTAAAACACATAAGCATTGTGTGTTTTAAATATCATTAAATGGATTCAACATGTATTTGATTGTAGCCACAATACCTTTTACTTGAAGCACCAAGGCCAGAACAATAGCGACACAACAGATAATCATGTTTACACTGACGAGAACTAGAATGCCACTGACAGAATCGTGTTGAAGAATGTTGAAACTAGATAAGAGAACATGCGGACGTTAATGTTGGACGAGTTTAACATTCCCAATTTAAGCGATGATCACGACGCAATAACACGGCGTCAAACCAAAACGGATAATTTCAGAAACATATGTGCGTTACCGGCTAATACAAGAAATGGTTACGATCATATCAGAAAATATTGACTTGTTTTGGGTAAGTGTGTCCTTTATTTTCACAATTATGTTCTTAAAGGTTGCATTTTTTCACAAAAACAATATTCTAATGAACAACTTAGATATAAATTGCATGAATTTAATCCTCATGATCAGTAAAAAAAAAGTCAATTCGCAGTGGGAACCTTCACCGTCCAGCAGTTTAGCATAAAACCCGTGGAAACGATAATAAAATGAAACAAAAAATGGGTAGACTCCTTTTGGAAAAGGCACCATAATTTTTTGTGAAGTCATAGTCATTATATGTGATGATTAAGTTTATAGAAAAACGAATATGTTATGTGTAGATTGCTGTCACCGGACAAGCTCGATGGGACGCGCGCACACTAGCCCATTGGTACTGCTTCATCGAGCTGCCAGCAATCGGCTCGACGAAAAGTTTCATTATGTTTCTCCCAGTTGGCATTAGTCATTTTGGATGGAGAATTCAACAAAACAGTGCGTATGTACATGTATACAGAGAATTGACTACTCATATGCACTTAACCACCAACTTCAAGTACGCTGTTAAACGTTTGCGCACAAGTATGCAAGGTTTGTTCATAAAACGTGCTGAAAAACATGTATTATTCTTCATATGTAAAATTTCATTTCATGTATTATCCAGTGTCGTTATTCCGGACTTTATCCTGTGCCAGTATTTATGGCTTCGTCGGTTATCTGATGGCCTGTAAAATCTATATGCGACCTTTTTAAAACTCAAATGCTCTCGTTTTTTGCAGTAGCGTGTTATTTTCAACAAATTTAATTACAAAATATAAATGATTCTTACAGCAGTGTAAAGTAGTATTAGTTGTGTTCGTTTCTTTCCACGTACACAAAAATAAAAGTTTCTTAACATGTTAAATGACAATTTAAATATGTGGTTCATTTGTTTTCGTTCGTTCTCATAAACTATTTTATTTTCATAAATACCATGATTTTCCGTGAACAACAGTTTGTTGCATACTTACGTGGATGTGTTGACATGTTGAATATGAAAAATTGGCGCCACCTTCTTTTCCAAATGATATGATCCGGTACCGTTTTGCGTATTACCCGGGCACGCACAAATATTTTTGGTGTTATCCATTTCAATTAGGCGCCGTTAATAATTTATCGATGAATCCAAAATGACGCTAATTAGATAACAATTCGATTTAGAGTATCGTTCTTTGAGTGAGACTTCCAATAAAAGTATTGCTGCAAAACCTTGTGTTATGAATTAATTGATCATAATCTTATGTGAACTGATGACCATTTCGTGACCAGAATGTGAATAATTGGGTCCAAATTTTAAGATTACTTTATATACTTTGTATACAAACTATACTTAATACATGACATTAGGCAAAAAGTAAAGCATTGTTAAAGTAAAGCTTTAAGTATGTTTTTATTTATTTATTTTAGACAACAAATATATAAAAAAAAAAAAATTATTGGACGTGTGTCTGTACAAGAATCTATAACTATTTATAGATAGATCTCTGGTGTGAATGTGTGAACACAAAGACGCTCACTACATAGAAAGACAATAAACACTTTTTTTCGGTTGGGGGGGGGGGCGACATGAATTTCAATCAAAACGTATGTGTTAATTTTCGATTATTTACTTTCTGGTAATTGTTGGTATAGATCAATGGACATCTAGTTTCACGCCTTTCAAGAGTCACAGGTTATATAGTCTTGTGCATGATCGAGATCACGTTCAACACGCATTGATGCTCAGCGAAATTAAATTGAACGTCTTATTTAGATACGTCTTATAATAAGTTGCAACATAGCCCAATTTAAAGCAAAGATCTAGATTTTATCTACCAAGTTAATTAGTGCAACTGATAAGGTATTTTAGTAAGCAAAGACATGCTATGTTCTCAATTGAAACCATTCAGCTGATACTAATCAAACGTTCAAAACTATTGCACGAATATGTAAAAGAAAGTAACCCTCTTTGACATTGTTTTGTTGTTATACAATTGAATATGGCCGTGCAATTGACTGACTTCAGGGGTTCGTCAGAATAACTACAAACCAATACTTCTACCACAACTTCTACCGCAAATAATACTACATGATGATGATGATGATGATGATCATGATGATGGGGATGACGCCGCGTAAACGACGTCTAAACCACAGGCGCTCGATGACAATGACTCAATCATTCGACTATACGTTATGACTTATATTTTAAAAATGCAGCTGCAGCCATGAATTTTTATAAACATGTTTATTATAATGCATACACATACTAAATCAATAAAAAATCTTCCGTCAAAAAAGTCTTCTTAAAAAAAAGTTAGTTCGACTATGAATGTATATTGTCAATGTATACATACATAGTCGAACTACTTTTTTTAAGAAGATGTTTTGTCGGAAGATTTTTATTGATTTAGTATGTGTATGCATTATAATAATCAGGTTTATAAAAATTCACGGCTGCAGCTGCATTTAAAAAAAAGTCAGAACGGATAGTCGAATGATTGAGTCATTGCCATCGAGCGCCTGTGGTCTAAACCAGATGAACATCCGGTGATGGAATACATAAATTCAGATCTTTTTCATAACATTCTTTTAAATTAGCAAAGAAAATAATAAAATAAACGTTATGATTGGTCAGTCGCACACAAAAAATACAATGGAGACGTTCAAAAAGATTTATTTTACATTTTTAAGATGAAGCTATTCGTTATGGTTATATTACATATAAAACAAGGTATACCATATGAAAATATATGCGTTTATATCGTACGTATTTGTGTGTATCTGTAGTATAAATAGACACAATTTATATGCCATGAATGTCGCTTTCATCGTATACTCGCTTATTTAATGCATCGGCGGCCTTTGTTTAGAATGTTAAGATGTTAATGTTACAAACCATTTTCTTTCTATTACAACTATTCAATCAATATTGCCGCTTTATCGTCTTGTGATTATTTTGTATTTGCAAACCCTGAACGTTAATTATGTCAGCAACATGACCAACGAAACGAGAAAATACTTTGACTAAGACCGCATGGTATAGTAAGCAGTCTGCAAAACAAACCAATCGCTGATCACCAATGCGATGAAATGTCGGCTCCGGCGCTAGAAAAATTGAATATAGATCGCCTGAATTGCGATGAAAAATAAATCTGAGAAAATAAACCAATAAATAATCAATTTACGCATTCCGGGTGTAAATTCTTACAACGAAACCGCTTGGTTACTTCCCGTAGTTTTCTATCATTAGTAATGTCCCTTAGATGTTATAGAGTGTAACTTCCGACTCACGTATTTAAAATGATGTTATACTTTTGGTAAACTGAACTTGCATTCTACGCCGATAAATGAAATAATAGTGCGAGTTTTTTTATAAATTAAGTAAAACGGTTGAATGTGTGTTATTAATAGCTTTGAAATTACGAAATAACTGTAACAGTGTTTATCATTCATATGATTAAGATCGATACCCGTGAGCACTGGCTTTGTATTTTTACAGGTAAATACTTGCTGCCGAGAATTACACTTTTATTATTCTGCTAAGGTCAACAATGTTTAAACTGAAAGTTCCTAGTCTAGTTCAGTCCCTGTCCTTTCATGATAATGTCACTGTAAATTATTTCATTTTTTTCTGGCTATGAACAATTTCCTCTGGCTATGCAATTTTCAAAGTTTCATAGCCACATTGGCTATGAAGACAAAAAAGTTAGTTTTGCAGACTGATAGTAAGGGTTATCTCTCCTGCTGGTGCAGCAGAAGTTTTACTTTATTCGTTTTTGATAACTAAATCAGTTTGCTTTGTGCTGTATGGATACAGTAGTTCGTATCTCAGTACATTTCATCAATGTTGTCCTGTTTCCAGTTTTCAGAGGCCTTCATCGATAGAGTAGTGTCTTATTATGTTAACGAAGTATGTTTTGCCTCACTGTTTGGCTCTTGGTCCCATAAATAAAATATCGTATCATTTGGCTTGTCGTACCTGCAGGTGCAGCAGAAGTTTCATGTTATATATATATATGATAACTGAAAAGTTTGCTATGTGTTGTTCGTATCCCCGTACATATCATCAATGTTTACGGTAGAGTAAAGTCTTATTATGTTAACGAAGTATGTTTTGTCTCACTGTTTGGATTCCTTGCCATAAATAAAGGACCGCATTGTATCATGCGGCTAATCTCTCCTGTTGATGCAGTTGAATTTTTACTTCATGTGTACTTGATTTCTATACAGTTTGCATCAAAGATCTATTAATATACATTTATTTATAGATCTTTGGTTTAAATTGTACTGTGAGAAAGCAGTTGTTCCTATCCCAGTACATATCATCAATGTTGGCCTATGTCCAGTCTTTACAGGCTGTGTCGTGTGCTGAGAAAACTGAGCATAATGCTTGTGCGTAAATTGTCATCCGAGATTAGCCTGTGCAGTCCGCACATGCTAATCAGGGACGACAATTTCCGCTTTTATGGAATTTTTCGTTGAAATGATGTCTCTTCTTAGCCCAAATCCAGTTTATGCGGAAAGTGTCGTCCCGGATTAGCCTGTGTGGACTGCACAGGCTAATCTGGGACGACACTTTACGCACATGCATTATGCCCAGTTTTCTCAGAACACGACACATTGTTTTATCGAAATCTGTTAAGTCTCACAGTGTGGAAATTGGTTCCTTCACTTCACTTGGCCCGTAGTCTGGGCGACCGTTGGGGCACCACAGGTGACTTGGCAACCAGCTCACTCCATTCATCTCGTCTTTCGAACATTCTAAATGCTTCGCTAAGTCTCAACTTATGTGCTCCTTGTCACAAATAAATTGGTTCCTTGTCGTAAATAATTAACCACATTGAATGATAAGGGATTCCTCTTCTGCTGGTGCAGCTTGAGTTTCACATTATGTGTAATTGAATTTGTATTCACTTCGAATGCTGAAAGACCTTTGTGCTATAAACGGATTTAATTTTTGGGGTGTGTGGGCGGGGGCGTGGGCCATCGTTTTTTTTTAATATGTTAATTTGTTTGTTTTTTCGATTTCGGGGAAATATAAATGTTAGCTTAAGATCAGTTATAGCAGAAATATGGATGAGCTTAAAGAATGCGGCCCTATAGATGCTAAAACAATGAAGGAAAAAAACACTGGCTTCCCTAAAACAGTAAATTATATTATAGAAATAAAAATGATATAAACAAAACATTATTTAATGTGTAAGTACTGTTGTGTTAAAAGTGTACCAGAGTGCAACAATATAAGATGTATGATAATAACCCTTGTACTGAATCTGTCGTGAAACAATCCTATGCATATATTGCATACGGGTCAAGCTCATGAACTATTATGCCAGTAGCGAGATGTTACTAGTAACACGCAACGTAAATGTTGAAATGTTTGAGAACATAAAAGCTCGTTTGTAATATATGTATTAATATATAAAAGAAATTGCGTCACGTATTAACTTGCCGGAAGTGATAAATATGAGTGCGTCATGATGAGACGCCGTGTCGCGCGTAAGAACCAGGCTCCTGGCACAGGTGTTGGGCGCGTGGCCAAGACACTTCAACACTATCAATATGTCATAAAACAACACATTTTTTATCAAACAAATAAATAAATAAATCTGATATGATATCATATCAGATTATTTATTTATTTATTATTTTTGTATAAAAAATGTTGTTTTTTGACAAATTGATAGTGTTAAAGTGATTTGGCCACGCGCCCAACACCTGTGGCTCCTAGGTCAAAATCACACTTCAACGTGGTCAACGGTCATATTTAGGATTTTTTTCGGACTTTCACTTCGTCTGGCAAGGATCGGCTTTAAAATACTCTGGGACAACCATAGTGCGATAGCGTGTTACACAAAGTAACCTGATCCCAGCGTTAAATATCAATGCCGACACTTTATCCCGAGCATAACAGAATGAATGGCTTTCAAATAACGTAATAGTATATGTTACAAACGTCCGAAAACCAGATTCAATGTCAATGTCACAGTTCAAGGTCAAAAATGAATATAAAACAAGATGTGTCCGTAGGACACGGATGCCCCTAGATTCCATTTCTTTGTCTCAGAACTCCGCTTTTGTCACAAACAAGCATTTTTGCTATGTTTTTACTTTTGAACACTAAGGGTGACATTGACCTTTGAAGCAATGAGACAGGTGATGCACGCGACACTCAGCCTCCTCATGGTAGTAATTTTTAACTTGCATGATGTGTCGTGTTCTGAGAAAACTGGGCAAAATTCTTGTGCGTAAATTGTCATCCCAGATTAGCCTGTACAGGCCTGTGAATTTTCCGTTTAAATGGTGTATCTTCTTAGCGAAAATCCAGTTTAGGCGGAAAGTGTCGTCCCGGATTAGCCTGTTCGGACTGCCGAGCTAATCTGGGATGGCACTTTACGCACAAGCATTTTGCCCAGTTTTCTCAGAACACGCCACAAATGACAAAGTTACTGTAAGGACAGGCTGTTTAATACCAAATTTTATATTTGACCTCTAAGTGTGATTTGACCTCTCAGATAGGGAAACAGGTTTTACACGCAAATGCTGTCTCCTGATGGTGGTCATTAGTAGTATTGTAAGTTATTTTAAAATAGCATGATAAATTACAAGGTTACTGACGAAACAAGCTTTTTTATTGTCAAGTTTTGCTTTGTAAATGCGACCTTGACATTTAAAGTTAGGGAGACAAGTGTTAAACGTGACACGTTGTCTTAGGATGGATTGCAGTTGTGATAAGCTTTTTTTTAAATCCATGAAAATATGGCAAAGTAAAGGTTGAGACAGGAATTTTCAAGCCTTTATATGGCCAAATTTGACATCTGACCTCTTAGTGTGACCTTGACCTTTGAGGTAGAGAGAGGGATGATATATGTGACACATCTTCTTATTATGGTTATCATTTGTGCAAAGTCATTTCAAATCCATCAATAAATGGCAAAGTAATGACTGAGTCAGTAATTGACTAATTGGAAAGCTGTTGTTTGACCTTTGATGTATGCATACCAGTGTCCCACGCAAAAGTTCGTCTTATAATAGATGACATTTGTGGCAAGTTATTTAAAATGCATCAATATGTGGAACAGTTATGGCTAAGACACGAAACTTTGCAAAGACTGGCAGACAGATGGACACTCGGACGGACATATATATATATATATATATATACATGTATATCAGAAAGGACATACATTATGACGCCTGTTTGATGTAGTTTCACTTGCAAGATCAATTTCACTCACAATTCAATGTCAAAATAGTCATCAGAATAAATAAGATTTCCACATTATTTGGAAGAAGTTTGAAATGATGGATTGGCACATGCAAGAACCAGGTCACTAGGTAGAGGTTGAATTAAATAAACTTATAGACGATGAGTTTTTAACCTTCAAAAAAAATCTAAAGGGCACATTGTTGTGAAAATGCCACAATCATTCTTTTAAATTTCGTGATGAATGTTATACATTGCTTATAATTACAGCAATAGAAGAAACGTTTTTCGCAGAAAACTAACTAAACACAAAGTTTTACAAATAATGGTATTAATGGTATATCTATTTGATAAATCTTGGTTTAATTGGCATTACTTTGTATAAAAGTAAGTACTTAAAGGGAGTTGTGCAAAAAACATAACTAAAACCAAAATTTGCAAATCTGAAACAATTTTTTCCAATTTTGTCAATTTATCAAAACATGACCTTGAAAGGTATGTAAAGCCTTCAGAAATAATGAAAAGTGCCATCAAAATATATCACAGAACAATTGGTTAGCATAACTTATTGGTATCAGTTAGCAATGGTATCTATCAGAAAGTGGTGATTATGGTTAAAGAAGAAAATACAGACTAAATGCGTTTACTCAGTATAATTTTATTACCAAAAATCTAGAAAATGTCAGTAACAATGATCAATAACAAAATATATTATCTAAATACACGTGTTTATACAAAAGATAATATACACATGTTTATACAAAACACAAATACAGGAAAAAAATCAACAACAATAAACCATAAATTACACATGAGAAATTCAATATGCATCACAACAAAACATTTTGGTTTATATATGACCATTAGGTCGACATTTAAAGAGAATTGCTCGCAGATTTTCGGTTTTGGGAGATATTCATTAAATGCCTCCTTACATAGCTATATTTAACAGAATTAATAACCTCAAGTATTTTAACAATAAAATATTTGTTACCTAAGAGAATTGTATTTAATGTTGGCCCCACATGAATTTGAACAGGGGTCGTCGAAAGTAAGTCCATTGCCTTAACATCTCGGTCATACTGAAAATTATTTCCCATCTTGCAAATTAACTTTATGTTATTGATCATACAAATTTAAAAGAAAAAAACCCAAACAGAATCACTTTAATGAACTCAATCATTTGCAACAATAAAAACGTATTCATTTTAATGACTCTTAATTTAAGTATACACATGTATATGTTGATGTCTGTGGCATTCCCTTTTTCCCTTGTATGCCCTGATCTTTTATTTTTTGAATCTATTACAAACAGTTTGAAAATAGTAAATTCTGCAATATGTGAACACTTCTCTTCAAATGTATATATTTTTTTGAGAATTTGATAAAAGCAAAGCCAGAATGCTGTTTATGTGCCTTTCAAAAATACCATTCTTGCCAAAAGTTCGGCCAAAAACAATGAGGTATTACACTAGCGGTAGATATTATTACAAGCCATAAATATATTTCATGATAGTATGGTCGCTGTAAATATTGGATTTCAGTGGTCTGAGGTTATGTATGTAATAATTAGCATACAATGTTACAAAATAACACAGTACATACGTCTTATTTGCTTAATGAAAAACATTATGACCCACACAAGGGCAAGTCTACTTTAACAAACATAATTAATGCGGTTTGCTTATTGATCTGGGATGACTGAAACAAATACGTATATAAACGTTACAAAAATGTATGTTCATGTCATAACATTTAAAATATAATGAAATTATATTATAATTAATTAAGATATGTACATTGTGTACACTCAAGACTAGAGTCTGATCTGACGTCAGTATAAAGCTAAGCTGGCAATAAATAAAAAAACAATACAAAATTCACTAAACAGACAAAATATAAAATATATGTTACAAGGAAGAGGTATCCACTTCATTAAAACTAGGGTTACTTAGATTATAAGAAATAAACTTTGAATCAAACATGGTTACGTGTAGACATTGAATACTATCATCCACACCCACACATAAACGAATAATGCTGTCCGATTAACATGTATAAATGGAGGTATTCTTTCCAAAGTAATTACAAAAAACAAACATATAATAAGAAACTGGCTTTTATGTTCTGTAATTGAGCATGCTGAAATAGGACAGCCCCACAAATACAAGCACGTGCCTTTGTCTTGAGACTGGTACATAACAACAGCAAGGTTGACCACGAATGTTATGCTTACCAAATAATTAATGGCACATGTTCACCTATTAGTATGTCAATATTTGGTACATCATTTAAAGGAAATTAATAATTATTGTTTAAATATTTGCTTTTTTTAACATAAAGCATGGATATGTATACATAATGGACTTGGTGCAAGAAGTATTCCTTTTTCAAAAGTGTTTTCATTCAATGCTTTAAATAGGTTTGACGGATTTTTCACGAATGGCTATAGCTCGCAAATATAAACCTGGCACTGACCTTATGCATGAATAAATTAAACTACTGTTACAATAAATATATATTTGTTTTGGTTCTGGAGGCGATTAAAAAAGATGTTAGCGTCAAAGTTTATAATTTATGATAATTAAGGTCATGAGAGCCAGGTCACTGTTGTCTAAGATGTATAAAATGTTTTAAAAATTGATATAAATTTTAAATGAACATACTAAATTAAACAGCTTTTTATGAGCTGCAAATACTTTGATAACACCCACATTGCTTGAGGGCTCTTGTGGAAGCTTTGTAATTGTAAGGTTCCTGAGGGAAGGATTACTTGTGAGCTGTGCCATAAGATTCCTTGGGAAACCTGTGGCTTTAAGGGTCCTGAGTGAAGCCTCACTTATGAGCCGTGAAGCAGGATGCCGAAAGAGACAATACTAAGTCTGTGAGCTCTTGTGGGAGACCTCTGTATATAAAGGTCCTGAGGGAAGCCTAGCCTGTTAGCTATGCCGCTTGGTGCTGTGGAAGACCTATACCTCAGTCTTAGAGCTCTGGTGGGAGACATGTGGGTGTAAGGGTCATGAGTGAAGCCTCTCTTGTGAGCAATGCTGCTTGATGCAGTGACCATCATCTGTTCAGTCATTGCACTCTGGTGGCAGACATGTGGGTGTTAGGGTCCTGACTGAAGTATTGTCAGCAATGCCGCAGGATGCCGTGAGAGACCTTCACCCACTAAGTCTGCAAGCTTTGGGTGTATTAAATTTTTAATTATTAAGGGTCCTGAGTTAAGCCTCACTTGTGAGAAATGCCGCTGGATGCCATGAAAGACTTTCATCTGCTAAGTCATAGAGCTCTGGTGGGAGACATGTGGGTGTAAGGGTCCAGATTGAAGCCACGCCTTTGAACCATGCCTTGGGACGTGAACGGTAGCCGACTGCACGTCACACAGAATGTTCACCACACAGTTGGCTGCTTCCTGCATATCGTCAAAGAGAGGTACGCCTTCCCGACTAGCCAAGTCGCGGAGGTACTCACGACCTCGGTTATAGTCCTTGATAGCACAGGGTGAAAGCTGAGAGTAAACAGCAGACAAAGCATGGAACAGGTGAATGTGTGATTGCATGAAATACAGTATTCAGAACGGGTAATCATGTGATAGCCAAGATGGTGACGTCCATCCCGAAACAGTTATTTTCGCAGTTTTTTACCCTTTATAACTTATGTTTAATTTTATATGCCACTCACTTTCTAGTCATATCAGTAAGAAAGTGATTAGTGTTTATTTCATATTAATATTCGCTTTATATCTCGACTTTACTTGCTACAAATTTTCTTAGCGGAAGCTGTAATTTTGTGATCTTGACTATAACATGATTACCCACACTGGTATTGCACAGATATATTAACGAAAAAATAGTTAAGTATAAACAGCAATGCAACATTCATTTACTGAACACAATAAGATGAAACACTAGAATAGTGTCCATGGCATTATAAAATAGATGGTGTTGGAAAGTAACAGTATGTTAATCTAACGTTTTGAACAACAAACAAAATCATTCACAGACTACAATAATAAAGCTTAAAATCAGACAAAATAAATGTAGGAGAATAAATTAACGTAACTCAAAATGGCCGTATAAGCCTAAATCTATTGCTAGATTACGTTCAGAAATATTAACAACAGAATGGAGAGCATCTCATCTTCTGAATTCATTTCAAGCAACCTGTATATGAGCCTTGCTCTGTGAAAAGGGGGTTGAATGCATGTACGTAAAGTGTCGACCCAGATTAGCCTGTGCAGTCTGCACTGGCTAATCAGGGACGACATTTTCCAGCTTAACTGGAATTTATGCTTAGAAGCAACATCCTTTAAAGGAAAATACCATAAAAGCGAAAATCTAGTTTAGGCCGCAAGTGTCGTCCCTGATTAGCGTGTGCAGACTGCACAGGCTAATCTGGGGCGACACTTTAGGCATATGCATCGAACCCCCTTTTCACAGAGCGAGGCAGGTATAAGTATTACCTGCTCATCGTTTATAACAGCGTTATCCTCCAGTTTCTGGACACACAGCACCATCCTGCACCCTTTGCCAATATAGTAACCTGCCTGTAGAAAGCATACACCAACCAGTGAGAGAGAGGGCACATAAATCACTCAAAGCAATAATATGAGCCGTGTCTAAGAAAATGGGTTTTATGCCATATGCCGCCTGCCTAGATCAGCCTGCGCAATCATGCAGTCCTGTCACGAGCTACCCTGTCCTTCATTTTAGACTAACAAAACCTTGTGTGACTTTATAGCAGACAATGTAGCTTCTGACAAGTCTGTGCAATTCCGCAGTCTGGAGTAGTGCTGGCAGCATATGGCATAAGACCCATGTTTGCATTAAAGCGGGACTGTACGATTTTGTCAAATATTTATGAATTTTTATAAAATGTATTAAAAATTAGTATACATATATTTCAATATAAATTAAAATAAAAGTTAAGAAGAACATGTGTCGAAAAATGCGAAATAAGCCAGATATTTAAATCTGAAAGCTTANAAAATGGCCGTATAAGCCTAAATCTATTGCTAGATTTCGTTCAGAAATATTAACAACAGAAAGGAGAGCATCACATCTTCTGAATTCATTCCAAGCAGTCTGTACATGAGCCTTGCTCTGTGAAAAGGGGGTTGAATGCATGTACGTAAAGTGTCGCCCCAGATTAGCCTGTGCAGTCTGCACAGGCTAATCAGGGACGACACTTTCCAGCTTAACTGGAATTTATGCTTAGAAGCGACATCCTTTAAAGGAAAATACCATAAAAGCGAAAATCTAGTTTAGGCCGCAAGTGTCGTCCCTGATTAGCCTGTGCAGACTGCACAGGCTAATCTGGGACGACACTTTTGGCATATGCATCGAACCCCCTTTTCACAGAGCGAGGCAGGTATAATTATTACCTGCTCATCGTTTATAACAGCGTTATCCTCCAGTTTCTGGACACACAGCACCATCCTGCATCCTTTGCCAATGTAGTAGCCTGCCTGTAGGAAAGCATACACCAACCAGTGAGAGAGAGGGCACATAAATCACTCAAAGCAATAATATGAGCCGTGTCTTAAGAAAATGGGTTTTATGCCATATGCCGCCAGCCTAGATCAGCCTGCGCAATCATGCAGTCCTGTCACGAGCTACCCTGTCATTCATTTTAGACTAACAAAACCTTGTGTGACTTTATAGCAGACAATGTAGCTTCTGACAAGTCTGTGCAATTCCGCAGTCTGGAGTAGTGCTGGCAGCATATGGCATAAGACCCATGTTTGCATAAAGCGAATCATATGTTACTTATTATAAATTTGATTAATTAATGTCAATTAAATAATTATGACTGTGATTTAGTCATTGTGCCTAGACAACCATAGATATAAATAGAATCAATTTATAAATCAGAATTAAACTCAAAAGATCTAGTGTTGTATGATAAAACGTTGTAATCAAATCAAATGTTGACATCAATAAAATGTTGTCATTCAATCAAATGTTGATATCCAATAAAATGTTGCTAGTCAATTGTCCTGAACCCTACCCCCCATATTAAGCCAAGGGATCTCTTGTCAGTAGTGATCACATAGAACAACAGACAACACTTTTCTCGCAATGACACACCCTACCTCACACATTGAGCCAAGGGATCTCTTGGTAGTAGTGATCACATAGAACAACAGAAGACACTTTTCTCACAATGACACACCCTACCTCACACATTGAGCCCAGGGATCTCTTGTCAGTAGTGATCACGTAGAACAACAGACGACACTTTTCTCACAATGACACACCCTACCTCACACATTGAGCCAAGGGATCTCTTGTCAGTAGTGATCACATAGAACAACAGACAACACTTTTCTCACAATCACACACCCTACCTCACACATTGAGCCAAGGGATCTCTTGGTAGTAGTGATCACATAGAACAACAGAAAAAACTTTTCTCACAATGACACACCCTACCTCACACATTGAGCCAAGGGATCTCTTGTCAGTAGTGATCACTTAGAACAACAGACGACACTTTTCTCACAATCACACACCCTACCTCACACATTGAGCCAAGGGATCTCTTGTCAGTAGTGATCACATAGAACAACAGACGACACTTTTCTCACAATGACACACCCTACCTCACACATTGAGCCCAGGGATCTCTTGTCAGTAGTGATCAAATAGAACAGCAGACAACACTTTTCTCGCAATGACACACCCTACCTCACACATTGAGCCAAGGGATCTCTTGTCAGTAGTGATCGCATAGAACAGCAGACGGCACTTTTCTCGCAATGACACATGGATGGGTATCAGCTTTTGGTCCCAGTCATGTGATGATGGGTCCACAAAAGATAGGCCAAATTTCCTGCAATGAAGGAACCAAAGCACCTAGAATGACCGATCAAAAAAAAAATGCCTGGTCTATTTGGCACAAAGCTATTGCATCTATTGGATTAATAATCACACTTTTTCAGTTCAATCCCAAACAACTACTCTAGTAAAATGATTCTAATGTTTTAATAAGACGAATCATGAAGACTTTTTTTTAAGGCTTTTCCATGAATCCTTATCAAGTTCTAAAAAATTTACCTTCATGACATATTTATTCTAATTTCATGATCTCAAAATCTATTTCTTTATGGAGAATCTAGCAATTGCACAGTTAATCTCAGGCTTACCGATGCACATATAATTAACCCCACCTCAATCGATATGCAAGCTCCTTATCCATTTACAATAAACAACTATTTTTACAAGACATATCTGTCCTGCCTAACTGTAAGGCTAAATGAATTGTCAAAGAAAGCCTTTCCATCCATAAATTGATTTAAAGCCATTTGCGCCAGTACAAGATGACCTTTACCTGAATAAAGGAACCGCGATGTCGGCCCTCCACAGCAAGTCCCCATCACTTCCCCCGAGGTAGACATCATGGTACTCATCGTCAAACGTATACTCCTCAGTAGCAAACGGCTCGCTGAACTCTACAAACATCGGGGATACGTGTTTTTATGACATACCTGTTTTAAATCTTAACAACATACACGCTTCATAATACAGTTCAAAACCATCAATCTATAATTAAATGTAGAGATTAAATTCAACTATTTAGGAGAAAATGTTGCTCAAATTTTCAATTCCAGGAGCTATATTGTTTTTAGCTCCCATGACTTAATAATTTAACTACTGTCAAAGAGGACCAACTGATGATCATCATTGGGAAGTTTGATTACATATAATCTGGGATGACACTTTACACACAAGCATTTTGCCCAGTTTTCTCAGAACACGCCACATATTCCAATCAGTTGTTTAAAAGTTGGTGACGCTTTTATAGCTCAATTTAACATTTTATGAATCAGACAAGAATAATAAAAATTGTATATAATTTCATTAGAAAACCACCAAAGTTTGAAGTTTCAATAAAATTGACTTACATGTAATGTAAGATGGATATGTCATTTTAGGAATTGCAGTTGACAGACAAAGACATATCACATATTCCCAGAGGAGTATGTGCTCATGTGTGCAAAACTACATACAACAACTACGACCTTGCTTTTTATAAATAAATATGGTAAGTCTTCATCATGACATGTGTTAAAGAATTCATTTAAATAAACATCACATGGTTTAACAATTAACTACAGCTGAGCACTACAGCTGAGCCAAGAACACAATGTTTTTGTAAGCATGTTTACCTGAACATTATTTTACAGAAATTCCCCAATTAATAAATGCTGTTATTTTCAACGATAACCATTGCTTGGTAATGACTAACATTTTTTATCAGTTTAAGAAAATGTCTTACATAACTATAAAAAATTAATTTGAAATCTTTTTATAACTATTCATAAGCTTCCATTTGTCAATACAAGATTTCTATCTTAGAAATTTGGGAAGGGAGAAAAAAATGTGTCGTGTTCTGAGAAAACTGGGCATAATGCTTGTGTGTAAATTGTCATCCCAGATTAGCCTGTCCAGTCCGCACAGGCTAATCAGGAACGACAATTTCCGTTTTTATGCAATTTTTCATTTAAATGATGTCTCTTCCTAGCGAAAATCCAATTTAGGCGGAAAGTGTCATCCCAGATTAGCCTGTGCGGACTGCACAGGCTAATCTGGGAGGACACTTTACGCACAAGCATTATGCCCAGTTTTCTCAGAACGCGACTCAAATGCACTTACTTGATGTAATCCATTGTATAGGATGTAAGAGCACATTCAAAATTTTCTGAAATAACGTAGGGGAACTCATCTGAAAGAACATAAGAAATTAAACTTAACAATAATAATTATTGATGTTTTTACTCAAAAATTAATATTTAAACTTCATATTTCAAACACAAGATACATATTTAAAAGCAAATTACATGTACTATGTTTTGGAGGAGCAATCTCAGCAAAATACACATCCAAATTTAATATATTTTTTTAATATATATGCAAAATTGCCCAAATTGCACATGCTCATAAATCAGTCATTAGATAGCGTCAATAATATATTAACTATTCATAAATAATTTAGTAATGTCAGTACACATATAAACTCACCTCTGCCCTATATTCAGTAACTATTGAACAAAATTCTTCATAATCAAAGTCGTCCTGATTTTTTCGGTGTGTTTTCAGCCATTTTGAATCCATTTCCTCACCGGTACAGGTCTTGTAGGCAAAACACACCTGGCATTGAAATAGAAAATCCTGCCAGTTATTCTGCACACAAAACAAGGACAGTTACGTAAACAATTACTTTTGTTCACAATTTTCAACCACTGAGCTCTTGTTTATTTTGTTTTTCATGTCGCCCGTTTATTGTGATATGAATCTCATTTTTCAACATAAAAAGTTATATGAAATTATGTTGTCGCAATATATTTCATTTCTTTGTTCTCTTTATAGATCTTGATACATTAAGCTGAACGTGCCAATACTCTGTGAAATCATTTTGAATACTAAACGATTTTAATCCATTGCATGTATGGATGTTTGATTTGATTCGCAAAATGTTCACTTTTAGTGTGGCAGTGACCTTGACCTTTGACCTAGTAACCCCAATTTCCATAGGGGTCATCTACTACTGGAAAAGGCCAATGCTCATGGGAAGTATCAAGCCAATTGGTCAATCAGTTCACAAGTTATTGATCCGAAACAAACTGGTCTACCGACAGACAGACCGACATCCAGCAAAACAATATTCCCCCTTTTCTTCGAAGGGGGGACATAAAAAAAGTAAATATGCCTGTTACCCCAAAAGAAGTCGAATTAATATCAGGATGATATGGAATGTCATCTTCATTGTATTTCATAGCAAGTTAAATTTTAGATTTATTAGTTCAAATCCAAAACAAAACAAGAGGGCTAAGATGTCCCTAGATCGCTCACCTGTGAAATGAGCTTGCCCAATGGCATGATTTGAACAATCTTTGTCACATGTCAAATATCAAAGCTGCGTGCTTTGTGGTTGAAGATAAACAAGGTTTTTCAAGCTTTGACCTGTTTTTTTTTTTCAACGGACCGGAACCACTTTTGAACTCAACCAACATGTCATTAAGACAAACATTTTGACAAAATTACATGAAGATTGGGCGTGCAATGTGACTTCTAGAGTGTTTACAAGGTTGTTGTTTTTTTAACTAGTGACCTAGTTTTTGACCAGGCATGACCCAGTTTCGAACTCGATCGAGGTATCATTGGGACAAATCTTCTGACCAAGTTTCATGAAGATCGGACAAGAAATGTGGCCTCTAGAGTGTT
>VMBQ01002283.1:70183-123106 GCA_007657795.1 Dreissena rostriformis
TTGTCTTGGTACACACCTACCTGTTTAACAATTGTCTTTGTACACACCTACCTGTTTAACACTTGTCTTGGTACACACCTACCTGTTTAACACTTGTCTTGGTATACACCTACCTGTTTAAAAATTGTCTTGGTACACACCTGCCTGTTTAATACTTGTCTTGGTACACACCTACCTGTTTAACAATTGCCTTAGTAAACACCTACCTGTTTAACAATTTTCTTGGTACACACCTACCTGTTTAACAATTGCCTTAGTACACACCTACCTGTTTTAACAATTTTGTTGGTACACGCCTACCTGTTTAACAATTGTCTTGGTACACGCCTACCTGTTTAACAATTGTCTTGGTACACGCCTACCTGTTTAACACTTGTCTTGGTACATGCCTACCTGTTTAACAATTGTCTTGGTACAAGCCTACCTGTTAAACAATTGTCTCTGTTCACGCCTACCTGTTTAACAATTGTCTTGGTACACTCCAGGGCCTTGCGAACGTCAGTGAAGATGGGGACTCCATTCCTTTCGACGAGATCCGTGAGAATCAGCCGCCCCTTCACCAGGTCTAACATCTCACTGCAACAGTCAGGGAAGTCCAGACAAGGGGGCTTGTAGAGAGACTTAAAAAAAAGACTGATCCCTGAATTCGTATGAGTTTAGAAAAAAACACTTATCCCTCGGTCAACATTCAGAGGAGTCCAGAACATTGGGGCTCTTTGAGAGACTTTAAATAAAAGACTGATCCCGGAAAACGCTTGAGTTTAGAAAAACCCACTTATCCCTCGTTGCAAACAACCCTGGTCCATTATGTCAAACAATGATAGCTTAATTTAAATAATAATGGTTGATACAGTTTGTGATTTTGAAAGGATTATAAATGGGTCAGCTTTATTTGTACCAGCGGATTAGTGGGGTTTTCAAAAAAGGTTGCTTTTCCGGGATACACCTATTTTTCCTGATGTGGAGCTGCTAACCCTTTCCCGCTCAGAAGCCAAGTGCAAATGGCTATATGCAAACAGCATAAAAACCAGAAAAGCCTGTGAGTAACTCGCAGTCTGTTCATGTTTTATGCTGTTTGCTGCTTATCAGTATCTTATGGTTCAGAATGAAGCCTTTAAAATTTGAATCTAGAAACTTAAAGAAAGGTCTTTATTTTTATTTGATTTTCTAAGTGACTACAAACGCATCAACATGTGTATGTGAGTGGGAAAAGGTTAAGCAGCTGGAGCTGTTCAATACTGAAAGCTCCTCGTGAACCATACAATTCTAACTTAATGGCAATGAGTGAGCGAAAAAGCATTTTTTTTGCTATAGAACAGTTAAGCAAATAAAAAAGTTTCAATCTTTTTCTTGATCTATCCAAATTTGTGGCAACGGTTGAGAAGGAAACTATGACACCTGGCACTGGATTGAAATCTGCGAACACAACAAGTATTTTGAAATTATAATGCTTTTTTCATTATATGATATTTAAATGCATCACAAGACTTATAATTAAAAGTATCTTAGTGAGACTTTGTCTTGAAATAAATTGGACTTATCAGGTGTGTTTAATGTAGCACATGAAAGAATACCAGGGTTTCCAAATACATGCCACATTGATGAAATGCAAATAAAGCATCTGACATACGAGTCGTGTTCTGAGAAAACTGGGAAAAATGCATGTGCGTAAAGTTTCATCCCAGATAAGACTGTGGAGTCCGCACAGGCTAATCCGGGACAGCACTTTCAGCCTTAATTGATTTTTTACTAAGAAGGGACTTCATTTATAACGAAAAATGTCATAAAAGCGGAAAGTGTCGTCCCTGATTAGCCTGTGTGCACAGGCTAATCTGGGACGACACTTTACGCACATGCATTATGCCCAGTTTTCTCAGAACGCGACTCAAAAATGGTATTAAGAACTTAATAGCACATGCTACTTAAATGTAAGTAACGTGACACACATCGCAACAGTGTTGGCTGAGCATTGGAAAGTATCTTATCTAACTAAATAAATAATATGTGATTATGTTAACATATTTTAATCAATTGTTTATATTTTGTTTACATCAATTTTAACGAATAGATACCTGTTGGCCACATTCCAAGCCTTAATGATCAGTAATGTGTGTTATGATTTAACAAGATGAACCATGCACATGTTTGACATTTGGCCTTTAGCGTGACCTTGACCTTTTCCCAATGGGAGACACCCTCGCCACATGGTGAACATTTTTGATAAATTATTTTAATATTGCATGATGAATAATGGATTTACAGTCTGGAAAAGCTGTATTGTGGCTTAATTTAACCTTTGACCTTTATGTGAAACCTTGACATACAGGTAGGGAGACAGGTGTTACACGCAACACTTAGTCTAATGATGTTGAACTTTTGGAATATGATTTTTTTTTTAATTGCACAATGAATGAAGTTACAGTCCGGACTAGCTGTCTATCCCCATATGTGTCGTGTTCCGAGAAAACTGGGCAAATGGATGTGCCTAAAGTCCGCACAGGCTAATCCGGGACGACACTTTCCGCCTAAACTGGATTTTCGCTAAGAAGAGCCATTATTTAAAAGCGGAAAGTGTCGTCCCTGATTAGCCTGTGTGGACTGCACAGGCTAATCTGGGACGACACTTTAGTACATGCATTTTGCCCAGTTTTCTCAGAACACGACACATATGACAGACAAAAGGCAATCACAAAAGCCTATCAATAGCACACAATGATAAGATGAGCTAAAATGCGATAGATCTAATAAGAAGAGGTTCTGAAAACAATCAGCATAGGTCTCAATCCAGAAATTATTAAAACTAACAGTTTTATTTCGTTTAATATAGGACAACAAATATTTATAGTGCTTATACATGTACTTGTTACTTATCATGAGTTATAATACCAAAACCATTTACTCATGCATACAGTACATGTGAAAGGCTGCAATAATGTAAGAATTTGATAAACAATGTCAGTAGATACAACTTGTCATAACTAAGCTTTGAAAAGCCAGGCTTTTTATCCTTTATCTGACTAAATGAATGTAAAAAATAAACATGCAACAGGCTAACTGCCACTAAGGGCTTTACAGTTGTTTGTATATAATACTGAAATGCACTTAAATTAAAACATAAAATCATTGTAGTGTGTGTTTCACATTTAAACCACATTTATCACCTTCACCAAAAGCTGTTCACAAAAAGTTGTTTGGAAAGATCCAAGCCAAACTGCCTTGATTATTAACAAATCAGTTAACAGTTGAAACCGTAAACAAATACGTAAATATTTTGCAAAAAAAAAAAAAAAAAAAAAAAAAAATTTNAAAAAAAAAAAAAAAAAAAAAAAAAAAAAAAAATGTTCTCCAATAGTCAAACTACAAGCTATAAATTAATAACCACAATATATTTTTGTATTGTTCAATTATTTGTGACAAAATTAATTATTAAAATGGATAATATTCCAAATCATGCTTGTTTCATTAGGTAACAAATATAATAATTTACTACAATTAAATATATTCAAAATGTTATACATTTAAAAAAACACATTGTGAAGGTTAATTCTGCATATGTTGGGCTACATTCAACATCCTGACATTACATATTTTAGTTATACCTGAACTTATAACTTTATAATCTTATATATACACCCGGGATGTAAGGATACAAACTATTCATTCCTACATGTCTGCTAAATTGTTTTATTGTCTATATACCTTAGGTACATGTATTAACAGAACAAGTCATTATCCAATAGGAGTTTGACTAGGTATAAATTGTTTACATTTTTTACTTTACCATTTATATTGTTTACTGAAATTCTCCAAATTTCTGCCATCACCAGCAATATCAAATTGTATCAAACCTTCGCATACAATTATCAACATTTACAAAATATTCCCATTAAATTAACTTAAGCACATGATAAAATCAATGGACACAGTACTCAAGCCCAGTGCACGTATTAAGGTCACTATACATATATTCTCATTCCCATTCAGTATGCAATGATTAACCCTTTGCATGCTGGGAAATTTGTCGTCTGCTAAAATGTTGTCTGCTGAATTTCTAAAATTAGCATTTTCATCGATTTTTTTCAAAGAATACTATTGGAATAGCAAACAGTTTGGATCCTGTTGAGACGCCACGTTCTGTGGCGTCTCATCTGGATCCAAACTGTTTGCAAAGGCCTTCAAAATCCGGTTCCAGCGCTCAAAGGGTTAATAGCGGTTCCTTCAACAAGCACTTTACCATTGGGGCGGTGTGCTATCACTTCGGCACAATAGTCTATAACTACAAATACAGAGAAGAACAATGTATTGGGCATGATTGAGAAACAATAAATAAAATAACTGAAACTATTTGTTTTGTCAAAGCCCAAACTAACTCAAAACCTAAAGAGCTTGTTGTGTTTCACATATATTTAAACATTGCCAAGCAAGTGGTATATATTTTCTGAACAGAGCAAAGACTTCCAAAAATCTTCTTCCACCTTTTTTGTACAAATGTATTTATCACATAATCACATGCATTTGCTTGGCAAAGTGAAACAAAGAGTGATAATTAGAAGACTAAACAGGAAATTTAACACAATATTTCCATAGGACTTTAAGTATTAGCTTTACCATAGTTTAAAGATATAGACATGCCTATTTTCTTGAAAATCAGACCCGATACAATATAGTTATACATAGATACAGCATTTTATGTAAAGGCATGGGTTTCCATAGACAATTCATATTATCAATGAGTAGGTATAGACAGTTTTGAAATGCACCAGTATGTAAGGAGTATATTACTGGAATACAGTACTTTAGCCTATTAATATATAATATAATGAATATAGGATGTTGATGAGCTAACTAACTAACAACACAAAGCAGAAAGAATAAAACAATGGCTGAAGCTTTCTTTGCTGACTGCATACATCAAAAAACAGAAAACAGAAAAGAAACCATCATGACAATAAAAGAAAAGAAGTATTGACAAAAAGTACTACTTGTGATTGACAGCTTTTATGATCAATACCAAATTCCAGTAATTTTATTGTTCTTATTTTTTTTTCACCAAAATGTTACATACCAAATAGTGAAAAGTTCAAACTATTAATAAAAAAAAACATGATATAATATCCTTCTAATAGGGCAACTTATTTTGGCATCATTTTTCAGCCAAGGTTTTGACCATACAAACTACCAGAGAAAAAGGACGAAGGGGAAGAAGATATTCTAGATTTTAACCCTTTACTGCTCAGAAGCCAAGTAAAAATGGCTATATGGATAATGCAACCAGCATAAAACCAGAATAGCCTGCAGGTAACTCGCAGGCTGTTCAGGTTTTATGCTGTTTGCTGCTCATCAGTATCTTAGGGGACTTTAAAATGAAGCCTTTAAAACTTGAATCTATTAAGAAAAAGTGTAAATTCAATGTTTTTCTCAGGGACTATAAATGGGTCAAAATGCATATCTGAGTGGTAAAGGGTTACAGATGCACAGCAGTTCACAAAAAGCTTCAGGCCCATCTACAGGCTCTAACAGCCACGTACCTATCAGTGAGTGTCTCACAGTCCACACTGATGTTGGAGGACTTGTACTCACACATGGTCACAACCACCTGGCGCTGTGTGGCTGCAGAGAAACATGGTAGGCATGCTTTGGTATCCAAATGAGTCTCAATCTGTGAAAAGGGGGTTAAATGCATGTGCGTAAAGTGTTGTCCCAGATTAGCCTGTGCAGTCCGCACATGGCTAAACAGGCGACACTATCCGTCTTAACTGGATTTTTGTTAAGAAGAGAATTTTTTTAAACGACAAAATATCATAAAAGCGGAAAGTGTTGTCCCTGATTAGCCTGTGCACACTGCACAGGCTCATCTGGGACAACACTTTACGCACATGCATTTTACCCCTTTTTTTTTCAGAGCGCGACTCAACCCCATTTCAGAGACTAACTTTGAGTATATTGCATATACACAAAATAAACATGCAATATTTCTTATATGCTACAAAGATACACTATATGAAAATCACAAACTTTTACTAAGATTTCAGATTGAAAGAGGTTCTTAGAAAGTAATGGGACAAATGTTTTTGTGTTCATTTTGTGAAGGTTTTTAGTAACAATGCTACGAGAGCAATGAACTCGGAATGCAAAAATAAGCAGTACAAATCTTGAAGCAAATACTACTATTTATATAATATTCCAAATTAAAATTATAAATGATAAAGTCCTGTGGATTCAACTACCCAGTGATATACAAAGTAAATACACTTTAACCCTTTGAGTGCTGGAATCGGATTTTAAAGGTTTTTGCAAACAGTTTGGATCCAGATGAGACGCCACAGAACGTGGCGTCTCATCAGGATCCAAACTGTTTGCTATTCTGATAGTATTCTGTGAAAAAAAATGAAGAAAATGCTAATTTTAGAAATTCAGCAGACGACATTTTAGCAGACGACAAATTTCCCAGCATGCAAAGGGTTAAAACAAGCGCTGTCCTCTTGACTAATTTTATTTCTGAAGTGAAATGAACATACCTTCAAAGAAAGAACAAGCTATGGCTATTATTTATCAATACTTCAAGAAATTTAGCTAAACCTCGACCACATTTGGCAGGCGGAATGTTTTCTTAAACAAACAACTAAATTAAAATTAAAATAAAATAAAAGGACACAATAACTATACATGTATCACCTTACCTACAAGATAGGCAACCTCAATCATGGAAGATATGGCTCTGGTTTTAGTGTCTATCACAAAGAACATAATGTCAGCCATCTGAAAATGTTGAATACTCAAACATTATTAGTAAGATTATCACAATATAATGTTCATTCTGTTTAATCCATAAACCTGTGACCAAAGCCAAGTGGTTATCCAGACACTTTTGAGTGATGAGAGAAACCAGTATTTGTTTTGGGATTGGTGCACCAGTAGATTCCACCCTATGATGTTTTAAAGATGTTTTTACTTTCCATAAAGTCTTGGCATCTTATCTGAGATTTTCAGGTAAACGGGTGAACATAATTCCCTTAAGTCTGCTAAAAAATGGAGATGTTTTAAAGCCATAATAGTGTCACTTCCAGCTGAAGACACTTTTTTTCATCCAAAGAATCATTTTCTTTAGCATTTATATTATTTGTCCATAAAAACTACGAGCTAATGCATTCATTTTTGCATAAAAATGTTCCATTCCCCGTATGAATATTCCTATGCATTATATGCATATGATATCACATTGCTTTATTCATTACCTGTTTTGCCTGAGCCTCTAATTCCATCAGTTCTGGCTTCCAGTTTTGTACCTGCTAAAAGAAAATTGTTGTCACCACTTATGAGGCAGCTGTACAAATATAGCTTAACCCTTTGAGCGCTGGAACCGGGTTTTGAAGGCCTTTGCAAACAGTTTGGATCCAGATGAGACGCCACAGAACGTGGCGTCTCATCTGGATCCGAACTGTTTGATATTCNTGAGCAAATGTCATGAAGATTTGGTGAAGAATGTGACATCTAGAACTATATATTTAGCAATATAAGGAGAACTGACCCCCCCCCTTTCAGCCATGTTTTTTAATGGACCGGATTCATTTTTCTACATGCTGAGACATCACTGAAACAAATGCTAACGAAAAACAGACAAAAGCTGACCACAAAAGCTGTGTTGAAATATTCCAATAAACATGATATCAGCTAATTGTAAGAATGAACATTTTGCATTAACGTGTACTTGTTTTGTGAAACTTTTCAAAAGACATACAATAACCCATATTCAAAGCTGGTGGGTGCAATTCAATATATGTACAGGTGTTATATATAACTTACTGGATTGTAGAAAGTGATCCCGTTTTCTTTGAAGTAGGGTATGGCGGTCTCTGCACGCCATTTTGTAGGGTTGCATGACCCACCTAGGAAAACTGGAGGAAACAAACAGACGATAGAAAGTACACATATGATGAATTGACAAAAATTGACTCAAATTGGTATTAGAGAACACCAATATTTATAAATATGAAAATTGTCATGTCTTATTTATACATATTTATTTCTTGAAGTTGTTAAAATTGCTATAACAATCATAAAAATATTGAACAAAATAAGTTTCTAAGATGCACATAATATGCACATTTATAAACAATAATTTACACAATATGATAACTATATATGATAGTATAGCTGTTGTCTATATGAAATAAATATGTTTGCAATACAATTACAGAAATAATCAATATCATGTATATCTATATAAGTAACTAACCAAAACCACCAAGATTATGTTAATCAGCAAATAAAACAGACACAGCCCTTCAAATGTTCAATAACTTATGGGGTGGCACAACTTACATGTAACAGTCACTTATGACCCACACTAGACAAGGGATCTCCAATGGCCCCTGCCATTGGACAAAATGTTTTGTTAATGTGTTAGGACACCAACATTAGTTTCAAAATTATAACGTATTTCTCATCCTTGGTGAAAACAAACAAACCATAGAAAACCATTAGTTATAAAGGGAAAAAATATTAATGTACCAGTGGACTTGTTTAGAATTAGATCTAAAATAAAATAAAAATAGAGATAAAGCTTGTGATGGAAAATAAATTAAAATAATCTCTTGAATGACAAACTGTCATTTTTATGTTTGGGGAATGATGAATTTGAACTTCATGGAGGTATGCAAATACAAAAAAGTACAAAGTTCCTGCATAAATCTGAATATAGATCTACATGAACCTTTCTTCAAAATTAAGTTTTATTAAATGCTTAGTGATCAAATATTGAAATAATCCCCTATATCTTTCTCACTAGCCTATAATGGGACTACTTTTATTATTATTTCAAAATAATTTGCAATATAGTTATGATGCATGTCCTGTTACAGTTCATCATAGTAAATCATCAAAAAGCAGTAAAGATAAATAGTAGAAACAGTTGTTTTTTGTTAAGTTACATGTTTACATAAAATGCTTGACCTGTTAATTAACATTACTCCTTATTGTAACATTACATTTCTACCAATATGACAATCACCCATGTCTGGTGAGTTTAATCAATAAAAGTGTCGTGTTCTGAGAAAACTGGGCCTAATGCATGTGCGTAAAGTGTCGTCCCAGATTAGCCTGTGCAGTTTGCACAGGCTAATCAGGGACGACACTTTCCGCCGAAAAATGTAATAAAAGCGGAAAGCGGACTGCACAGACTAATCTGGGACGACACTTTACGCACATGCATTATGCCCAGTTTTCTCAGAACGCGACTCAAATGAAATTTGGAAATTTGATGTGTACCCAGCACACAAGCAGACTTAGCTTGGGATTGCAATTGGGGCCAGTCATGTCACACTAAATTTCATCAAAATATCTCCATCCTAACTTAAGTTATTTTAAAGTAACTCTTAATCTGTGTTTGGCAACAGTGACCATGACCCAACTGGTCCTAAATACTGGGTCTCCATGAAGGCTTGGTATTTCTAAACACTGCTTTACCCATTTATGCCTAGTGGACTCTCCCATCCTTCTAAATTGGATCAATTTATATCCAAAATTAGAAATGTCTAGTATATTTATTTCTATATTGAGAATATTTCTTACAGAAATTCCTTTAAGCAACCAGCGCAGACCCTGATGAGGCGCCGCATTATGCGGCGTCTAATCTGGGTCTACACTGTTTGCCAAGGCCTTTTTTCTAGATGCTAGGCATAAATGGGTTAAGGTTTGTCAAAACAAAACAACATTTTTGATAAGCAAACACAAACCTTCCTGAACTGTATAAGTGCAAAAGGTGCATTATTCTGCTAAATTGCAGTTTGGGCCATTTCTCAGTGACTATATACAATGACTTGGACTGTGACCTCCAATGATGATCCC
Source organism: Dreissena rostriformis (assembly GCA_007657795.1). Classification (NCBI taxonomy): domain Eukaryota; kingdom Metazoa; phylum Mollusca; class Bivalvia; order Myida; family Dreissenidae; genus Dreissena; species Dreissena rostriformis. Next base: position 80,030 of record VMBQ01002283.1, read on the forward strand.
CAAAAAATGTGTGAGTTTCAATTGAATATAGACACTAGTTACACAGATATGTACTTGTTGCATGCACATCTTATTAACCTACATTTCATCTGGCATGGAAACCCTTTGCCAGACTTTTATATACTTGTTGCATGCTACCCTTATTACGAATTTCATCTTGCAGGCAAACCTTAACCTGCCTGTATAAGTACAAAAGGGGGCATAATCCTGCTAAAACGCTGGTCATAGTTATAGGTCTTGGTCAGTAAATATTCAAATGGGCCATTATGCAAAGTTTTATTTGAATACCTAAACTAGATATTGAGATATGGAGTAATTGAATGCAAATGTTAACCAGAAAGTACAAAAAGGGGCATAATTCTTCTAAATTGCAAGTCAGAGTTATGGAAGTTGGTCAGTGATCTCACACAATGACCCCAAATACTTGTCTGAAGTTTGAATTCAATACCTCAAGTAGAAACAGTGATGTTGCCCATCAACCTTAACCCTTTGCATGTTGGGAAATTTGTCGTCTGCTAAAATGTTGTCTGCTCAATTTCTAAAATATGCATTTTCTTCGATTTTTTTCAAAGAATACTATCAGAATAGCAAACAGTTTGGATCCTGATGAGACGCCACGTTCTGTGGCGTCTCATCTGGATCCAAACTGTTTGCAAAGGCCTTCAAAATCCGGTTCCAGCGCTCAAAGGGTTAACCAAAACAATAAACAGAAGCTGATGCTGAAAAATAAATTTTCCAGCTAAAAAGATTGTCACTAGTTACAAATAAAAGCATGCATACAGTTCAATACTAGCTGCATTCTGAATAAATTTTAATAACAACAGTTTTTTTAACAGCTACTAAGCAATGTGTTTGCAGTTTAATAACTGCCCTGGAGTTATTGCACATTATAATATGTAAAACAAGAGTTCCGCAGTCGGAGACATATGCCCCGAAAAAAGGGCCTTGATTTTCACACTTATTGTGACAGTGACCTTGACCTTTGACCTACTGACACCAGTTTCAATAAGGGTCATCTACTGTCCAGGGCCAATGCACATGTGAAGTATCAAGTCAATCGGGCAATTGGTTGATTAGTTATTGATCGCACACTATTTTCACACTTATTGTGACAGTGACCCTGACCTTTGACCTAGTGACCCCAATTTCAATCTACTGTCCAAGGCCAATGCACATGTGAAGTATCAAGCCAATCGGTCAATAAGTTCACAAGTGATTGATTGGAAACGAACTGTTCTACCAACAGACACACAGACCAATAGACACACAGACTGATCGACCTTCATCCAGCAAAACAATATACACCCTCTTCTTTGAAGGGGGGGGGGACATAAAGTACTGATTTTGTAAAAAAAAAAAAAAAAAAAAAAAAATTNCGTATACCTTGCTAATTCCATAGTTAAACTGGAATGTGATCATACCCTTATATCAACAAATTAAAATATCAAGGTCTTCAATTAGAAACTGAAATATGTATCTTAAAAGTTACATTACTTTTCAGTCTGTGTTGCTTTATCACTTTATCCAGAGAGTATGCAGTATATCAAGAGATGTAAAATATGATAAATCACTAGTAAGTCAAATAAGACAGTTTGTAGCATAGTATCCAAGGATACCAGTACTGGGATTGCAATGCTCTGAGTATGAGGGGTAAAGTGCAATGCATAATGTACACATATTGCTATATAGTTCGGAAGGTGAATAAATGACCAAAGAGTATATTAAATATGTGTGCTGTTTTTATATTATAAACAAGTATTTTCTGTGTTTTAAATTATGATATGAATTCTTTATATTCAACGGGACAAGTACACAGTTTTTTCTTATTGAAAAGTTACGACCACGGTCAATTATTAAGCGCTATTTCATTGAAAGATAATGGCAGTTCGGATGATTGATTATTAATAAACCATGATCGCATCAATTACGATTTATGTAATATTGACAATTAACTAAAAAAAACAGCAATTTGTTCACAAGCACCTGTATGAACAGTTGGCATCTTTTACCAAATAAGATGATCATTAAAATAATTTACATACTGTATCTTGAAAAGAAAATCAATCATAGCACTGAATGCAACATGATGTACTTCAAAATGAAGTTTTTCACACATTTGCAAAAGGTTTGCAAAAGTTGTAAAGCTTCCAACCCCTGGAAAAACATGTGTATCCAAGACATAATATTATTAAATGGGCCGCGCTCTGCAAAAAAGGGTTTTAATGCATGAACGTAAAGTGTCGTCCCAGATTAGCCTGTGCAGTGTGCACAGGCTAATAAGGGATGACACTTTCCTCTTTTATTGTATCTTTCATATAAGGAAGACTCTTCTTGACCAAAATCCAGTTTAGACAGAAAGTGTCGTCCCTGATTAGCCTGTGTGGGTTAATCGTTTTAACGTTTTAAACTTGAAAGTATCTAACAAGTCCTTGAAAAAGTTATGTATACCCTAAAAACATGGACCAATATTTCCTTACTAGTAAAATTTTGCTGTCAACATATAAAATGATTAGCCCGCCCAACTACCAATAAAGATTCAATAGGTATGTGCAAGTTCCTTGACTTTACCCCAATGAAGTGAGAAAAATCACACACATAAACATCATCTGATTTGAAAATGACACACATGTCTTTACGATAGTGAGACTTATACCTGCTATACGAAAATGTCAAAATGCATTTAAAACACTGGTATTGCTAATTTCAAATTATCTTGTTGAAAACAAAAATGGATATTATGTTAAATAAAGAATGGTCTATAAAAATATGAAACTGGCTCAAAAATTATCATGACGATTTCAAAATACAGCTTTATCTTTTATACTTTACTCACTTTTTAAAATTGTTGATAATTTATATGTCATTTTGAAATCCTTGCCATGTTGAAAAGTATTTCAATTAACAATGTAGCTATTTATTTTAACACTGGCTACAACCATTTCCCTAGATGTCACATACCCGTTATCACATCATCATGATGACTAAACACTTGCATATTCAAATAACAACAATGGCTAACGCAATAATTTTCCAAACAACTCAGATATTGAACAATTTAAAGACTATTGCCGATCAAAGTGAGATGAATATGAAAAAAATACTTTCAATAATTATTCATTGATCAAAACAGGTAAAATTGAACACAACAATATTTTAATTAAGTAACTTAGGCAAAAAGGTTAACAAAGGTCAAAAAAGATGAAAAAATGGTGAATGTTGAAAGCTGACTAATATAATATTCCCACTTAAAAAAGTGGGAAATTATCCTTTGGCAGCGCAAATTATATGAGCAAAATCTTGACCTTTGCTTTTTTGGAGTACACAAGCCACTGGTGACTGCATGAATCGTTTGCAAGCAAATATAACTTGCCTATATTAACCTGGCAATAACCTTCATGCATGAATATATTAAATTACCATTATGAAGAATAAATTAACTTTCGTAATGGAAGCAATTTTAATAAACTACACTAAGTATGCTCTTATGGTCTAATTAAACTTGTGCAAAGGGTGCACAAACAAAACCGAATTCAAACATAGGAAACAAACAATTCTTAAAATGTACGCTAATGGAGTTCACGAGTGCCAGCTATTAATAGTCTTCTTTATAAAATAAATTGTCATAATGAGCTGAACATTAACCATGCTGACTCCATTTTATGACAACAGCGTAAACATATATAAACTTACTGTGAGATGAAGTGTTTACAATAAAAAGGTAAATCAATAAATTGTAACAAATGATATAGGTAATTACTATCAACAGTTAAAATAAAATACCAAAAGTATTTTTTTTAAAAGAGCGAACAACTATGAAACATTGGAGTTATATACCAGATCAAACAAAACTAGCCAAATCTGGGTTAACTGTAAAGCTAACTTAAAATGGCAAGTATCATGTATCCATGGTAATGCGAAGGGGTTTGTCAGGAATACGGTTGCAAAACAGCGTTCACTTATCGTTATTATAATAATGGAACAACTAACGTCTTCGGTCCATATACAGTTTGTGGCTGCCTGGCTGGTCACTATAATGCCATAGGGACCTCAGTGGGGTTTACTTAGTATTTGCTTTCATGTACACCGGTGTGTGTTAGTGCAGAATTGAGAAAGAAAAAAGGAGTCTGTAATCAGAACCATGTCCATCTACAGATATTCAAGCAGTACAAAAATCGGTGGTATAGAAATTGGGTACTTTCTTGCAATTTATATTGCCTTTGAAGCAAGTATGTATGTTTCAACTCTTCTTAACAGTGCAAACATTGCTTATAGATTTTTTTGCAATGAACAGCTTTCATAAAGAAAGAAATCTTCAAATGATTAATAATTTACAAACACTTTAATTTCACTTAAAAAAAACTCACACTTTTTATAGTTTTAAAGTTTTTGAACTGATGGAAATTATATAAAACATTTCATTCAAATGAACTGAATTTAACCATTCTACAACTGAACAGCTGACATGCCACTATTTATGGGTCCTAATTATAACTGATGTGCAAATACATAAGAGCCACATTATGCAAAAATGGATCTTATGCCAAAGCCCCCAGAGTAGCTCCAGCCAAGCCTGCATGTCTGCGCAGTCAAGAGCTACCCTTTCAGCTAATGAGAACACAAAACCTCGTGTATCTTTATAGCAAACAGCGTAGCTCCTGATCAGACTGCACAGACTGGTCTGGAGCTTCACTAGCCGCACATGTCATAAGCCCCATTTTCGCATGATGCCGATCATATATTGTTAAATGTCCATTACAGGAACAATTTAACATAGTCTTAAAAGATACTACCTGCGAAATGCACTAGACTTTCTGAAAGAACCAGGAAGTAATTAAAAATGTTGCTGAAAATTCATGTACAATTTAAGCAAAAATTTAACAAATAAATTTTCAGAAACTGTTTTAAAATTGAATACTACAATGTAACATAAATAGGAGTATAAATAAGTTAATTGTAAACAGTAGAAATAAAAATATTTAATGTCTCAAAAAAAAAAAAAGAACGTGTAATTGAATGTGATAGAATATTGGTAATACATTTTAATACATTGTAAATTGCCAGACATCTAAAAGATTTGGTCACAGATTGGGACTTGTTTTGAAACGTGTTGGTAAATGCTTTAAATTGCTAGATTTAAACATGTGAACTCTAAAGCTCAATTATAATAGTAATAATAAAATTTGAAAAAAAAAACAGTTTGTCCCCATCAGGATCAAGAAAGTGACTTAGCATTAAAAGGCTATCGCAATAACCACTCTGCCACCTGCACGGGTCAAGTATGGTGGGTATTTTATATGGTATATAAACAATCAACTTGTTGAAAAAAACTAAAAAAAACAGAAGCAGTCTAAATTATCCAATGGTTTGGCAGTTGATTTTTAATTTTATCATTAATTTCAAAAAGATGATCATTCATCAACAAAACAGTTTTTCAGTATGATTCTACCTATTAAGCTGCCTGATGTCTGCACTATTCTTTTTAATTGTAATATGTGACAAAGGTTGGAAAAATGTCATTTGTCAACAAATCCCATTAACATTCAATATATTTGTATGATAAATATGTTATGTTTCTATTCAGACTGTTTATAATATTAAGGCTCCTACATGACTTGTCATTAAATAATTCAATATTTTATTTAAACAGTTATGGAATTCATTAGTAAGTGAACTTTTAAAATGCTTCTTTTTTATGGCTTAGCGAAAAAAAATGGCATGGAATAACAAGAGTCAGAACTATTTTATTACATGCTGATACACAAAAATAGACTTCAATAGAAATAGAAACAAAAATACTGATTAAACCTAAAAGTTGTTCACTGACTCAACATCATTTCACATAGACTGTGTCATTTTACCAATATCATGGAATTGGTCAACAAAAGATATGTTGCCAATCAAAATGCAGCAAAGGTTATCTGACATATGTATAATATGTGTCGTGTTCTGAGAAAACTGGGGAAAATGCATGTGCGTAAAGTGTCATCCCAGTTTAGCCTGTGCAGTCTGCACAGGCTAATCAGGGACGACACTTTCCGCCTAAATTGGATTTTTGCTCAAAGAGACATCATTTAAATGAAAAATTCCATAAAAGCGGGAATTGTCGTCCCTGATTAGCCTGTGTGGACTGCCCAGGCTAATCTGGGATGATAATTCACACACAAGCATTTTGCCCAGTTTTCTCAGAACACGACACATATAACAATATATGTAATGGTTACATTCCATGGTGAAACAATGACTGTTAAACATGTAACAGAGGTAAATTCTTAAATAATGGGCTAATAATATATCAAGTCTGCCTAGAATAGTTTTTCTTCTAAAATAACACAAGTTAACTAAAATAGCACATGTTAGCAAAAATACAATGTACTTCATGTATATAGCACGGAATAAAATAAAATATATTTCATAAAACTTAAATTGTGCTTAAGCAAAGTATAAAATTGTTAAGAGAAAAATGCAAATTAATTGTAAAAAATAATTATAAAAAGCAAATTAACATATACAGAAGTCAGTTTAATGACTTTGGGATAGATAATCATGATTATGACTTAAGCTTGAAACACGTTCTGTTTGACAGCACTCTTAATATAGAGCATATTAGAATACATATGCAAAGTCTGATTTTTATGGGCTATTGACTGATTTAAAAGAATACTGTTAAATTGTTCTATTGGCGAAGCTGGTTTCACTTTTTATTTTTGTTTGATGCTGTTATTTTGAAAAATCGGTAAAAAACAAACAAAAGTGTCTGAACTAGGTACTTTGACAGAAGTATTAAGAACATTAACAACAAAGTATGATAGTATACATGTATCAGCTATGAAAAGCATGGCAGTGCAGATTTATTGATGCCTTAACCCATACAATTATTTAGGCAAATAGTAATAGTACCAGTTCTCCTATATATTTTTATTTTTACTTTTTTTGCCCTCGTTTGAAGAGTACTGTTACTCATTTCCTTATCAAGAGCTCTGTCTGTATGTCATTGTCATGGTCTGAAATAATTTATGGACAACAAGCAGATAATTTCAGCTCAAAGTTAATACCATTATTTAACTGACACTGTGTGTATAATAACATGCAAAATTATTTTGTCCCCAACATATATAATATTAAGCACATAATATTATTGGAAACATAGTAAACATTAACAAGCATCTCAAATTATATACCTCTTCGTTTCTTCCGGTCCAGATTGCGTTCAGCCCGGATACGGACCATACTTACAGGCACTGGTGGTTTAGGACTGCAAATAAAATGTTGTAACCCTTTGCATGCTGGGAAATTTGACGTCTGCTAAAATGTTGTATGCTGAATTTCTAAAATTAGCATTTTCTTCGATTTTTTTTCAAAGAATACTATCAGAATAGCAAACAGTTTGGATCCTGATGAGACGCCACGTTCTGTGGCGTCTCATCTGGATCCAGACTGTTTGCAAAGGCCTTCAAAAAACGGTTCCAGCACTGAAAGAGTTAACATGAGTATAAAAGTAAAATTAGTAACAGTTGTTAAGGTTTTTATTATTTCATTTACAAGAACTCTGTACCAATATTTTTTTTAGTATAAGTGTAAGTGTACACAAAACAGCAGTAAGTTATTTTTCCACCTCTTTGTTTTTAAATAAACCTTAAAATTTGAACACTCAAGAATAATAATGAAAGCAAAGGGCAGAAATTACAAAGTCCTTAGAACTTCAGAATTAAGACATTTGCAATATGTTTTTATAGATTGCAAATTTATTATATTGCAGGTTATTCAATTAATAATTAATATTAAGAATTATACATAACATTAGCGAAAGAAAACAAAATACAAATGTAAAATCAGTTCTAAGCACTTTCATATATTAAAATTATTAAAATAAGAAGACATTATAAGTACTTCCACTATATATGATTCTTTTTACATAAAAACACAAACTTGAGTTGATAGTATGTCTTGAGTTCAGCCACCAGCACACAGAATTCCCCGAAGGTGAAGTGGTCCGGCTTGCAGGGACTGCCATAGTCCAGGGCACACACCATCATCTCATGTACTGAAACATGTCATCACATGAGTCGCGTTCTGAGAAAACTGGGCATAATGCATGTGCATAAAGTGTCGTCCCAGATTAGACTGTGCAGCCCGCACAGGATACTCAGGGACAACACTTTCCGCTCTTATGGTATTTTTCGTTGAAATTAAGTCCTTCTTAGCAAAAATCCCATTAATTAATTTTTATTGTATGTTTCGTTTTAAGGAAGACTCTTCTTGAAGAAAATCCAATTAAGGCGGAAAGTTTCTTCCCTGATTAACCTGTGCGGACTTCACAGTCTGATCTGGAACGACACTTTTTGCACATGCATTAAGACCAGTTTTCCCAGAACAAGGCTCATATGCAGGGCTTAACCTTCTACATACAAGTACGCAGTTAACTCTTTCAGTGCTGGAACCTAATTTTGAAAGCCTTTGCAAACAGTTTGGATCCAGATGAGATGCCACAGAACGTGGCGTCTCATCAGGATCCAAACTGTTTGCTATTCTGATAGTATTCTTTGAAAAAAAAATCAAAGAAAATGCTAATTTTAGAAATTCAGCAGACAACATTTTAGCAGACGACAAATTTCCCAGCATGCTTAAGTGTCTCATATTAACATTTTTTTATAAAGTTTACTGTCTTACACGCTTTAGACCAAATCTTACCATACAAACAGAACTACATGTATACCTCTAAAAAAAACTATCCTTTTAAAGTTACATTAATTAAGATTCTTTCCAGGCGAATATAAAAAAGATTGCATCCCATTTGTCATTTGTGTAATGACATCATAATAAACATAATAAAATTCACTACTTTTGTTTTATCCCTGTTAAATTTTGACAGTTGGAAAAAGGCAATTTAATTTCATTGTGTACTTTGTGCCTACAAACGTCAAATGACATACTATACAGAGGATATATTGTAAGTGTCTGAAACTCGAAATAAATCTGCATGACACGGCTCCCCCCCCCCCACCATTCTGCTTTTTTCTGGAAACTTCACTTATTTTGAAAACATTTGATCCAAAATATGGAAGTCACGGAAATACTGTTCTATTGTACCTTGAGATGTGGAAGGATAAAGATCCAGAGCATTGCAGGCATCCCTTATGTTGTTCTCGTGCAGATGTTGATCCGGATCACAAAACTCCTTGAAGACTTTGATCAGCTCCCTAAAATGCAACATGGTGTTTAACTCTTAAAGGGACTGTCAACCACGAATGACAAAAAAAGAAAAGTTCTAAAATACCGTATTTTTTTACAATTATTTGTTTATATTGATTCAAATATCACGACTGGTATATTACATTACTTGAAAAAGTTCATATTTTCAGTATATTTAGTAATAAAATTTTGCAATGTGAAATCAAGAGTACATCACGAAAATAGGTTACATAACGATATACATGTACTATAAATAACGCATGTAGATTGATCATTTTATATATAATATATATACAATTCACTACGCATGCACAATTTGCATTCCTGGGTTTACCACCTGACAAGGATGATCAATCTACTTGCGTTATTTATAGTTAACTTGTAGTTACCTGGTTGACATACCCAGTAAAATTTATTACCAAATATCTGAAAATATGAAAACTTAACAACTTTTTTCAATTAATGTAATATACCAGTCGTGATATTTTAATCAATATAAACTAATAATTGTAAAAAAGTAAGGTATTTAAGAACTTTTCTTTTTTCATCATTACTGGTTGACAGTCCCTTTAAGCTTAGCTATACCCAATAAATAAAATATCATTCAACGAAAAATAAGTTGAAAACAGAAAACACTATGTGCAGTATACATTACAATTTACAGTAATCATGTTATGCATACAATTTGGATGCAGGCCTTTTCTTGGTGTATCCATTTAAAGGCCCCATTCCCAACGGAAAATGGTGTTTTTGTTTCCATATTTCCAAAAAAAAGATTTAAAAAATAGTATTTTTATTCTTTATTCATTTTTTAGAAAGAAGTGTCTGATGATTAGTTTATCTCTATTTTATTTCAATTACATGAATACATCTAGTATTTAACTATAATTTATATGCAGGCCTTTTCCTGTCTATTTGGGGAAAAAGTACCTAGCAAAATGGGGATTTTTCGCGTCGTGAAATCTTCCAAATGGGGAGGAATTTTCATCGACAAAAGCATTATTTGGACAGGGGGTTTTACAGCCATTTCGGATAAAAATCATATAAATTATGGTTATATATTTTGTAGGTTGTTTAAAAAATAAAATTGAGCTACAGATTCTAATAATCATAAGTCAAAAGACACTTCTTTCTAAAAAAAATATTCATATTTGGCATCGGGAATGGGTCCGACTATCGGACCCGTGAGATAGGCAGAAAAAGTCCTGATATGATTCTCCTAGTTTGATTTTCTTCTTTATGATAAAGAGTTATATAAAATTGTTTTTTCTCCCAAATCAGTGGACTTTTTGTGCTTAAAAATGCCCAATCCTGAAATTGTATTTTTTCTCCAAAATGGCCATGAAAAGGCCTGGGATGTGAATTTTAGGACACAATGAGGAATTTATTTATTGCAAACCAACCAATTGTTTGTTTAAAATGCTGTTGCATTTAAATTGTTAAAGCTCTCTTCCCACGTTAACCCATTTACTAGAACCATTATGCATGACCAGTGTTTAACGGTCTTCATTCGGATTGACATCCGAAATAAAGCTTCCGAATATACACGCAGTTATTAAATGACCGTGACATAATCAAAGAGTCTTACCTCGTAAGAGGTCCCCATACTTTTGTCTTTGTCCTTTCCGAGGACAACTGTCTTCTAAATGTTTGGGCCATAGTATTCTATGCATGTCATTGCAAATGAAAAGAAAGTGCAACTTCCTATATATTTATTTTGTTTTGTTGTTGTTGTAAGGTAAGGTTACCATCCAGTTGGTGACACATAACATGTTTAACAGAACAAACATTTCTAATTTTATTGATTGAACTCGGGGGCATTTATTATAAAATACCATGCAGTACATTAACATAGAACATATTCTTTCCTGAATGGCATAATGGGTGGTAAAAACACACCGCACACGAAAACTTCCAAGATATACATACAAACTTCGTACAAATGATGTTCATGTACAGTAATCACATTTGTATTTCGTGTATAATTACATGCTCATGTGAAATCTGTACATAGTAAATTTATCGTAAATATAGTAATGGTACAGAAGGAAAAGATTTGATAACAAATTTAATCACTTACGACGAAGAAAATGTACTTTTAAGATAAACTATGAATTTATTTTTAAGTTATTCAAAAGAATGATAGCCGCCCACGAAAGACTCGCTAGTGGGAAGACTCGACTAATGAAGAAACCCGTGACCGCAGCAATACACTTGTGTCAATTCTTCAGAATTAAGAAATACGGCCTTATCCGAGCATGCTCGAAAATCGACCTGGAAATGTATACTATACACATATACACGTGTATTCATATACGAAACATGTATGAAGTATGAAGTTTTAAGTATGGTATAATGGGCGGTAAAAACACGCCGCAAAGAGGTATACAAAAACATGTATATAAAACACGTTTTAAAATGCATACAAAATCTAAACCTAAGATGCTTTAAATAACAAGAATAAGATGAACATGTTATTAAGTAACGCATACAAATACAGGAAGTACAAAAATCAACCCTATGGCGAAGAAGGGGTGGAGGTGGGCGTTAATTTTGACCACACTTAGATTATAACGTCAGAGCCGTTCAAATGAGCTCATGTGACCCTATACTGAGGTTAAAGGAGAAATGCCGTTTTTATAACGAAAAAGGCTATTTCATAAATAAATATATGCTAAAGCGATTGCAATCATTAAGAGTTTAGCGGGCGAATTTCGCTGGAATAATAATGTAATGACGTCTAAAATCACGTAATTTCGAAGTAAAACAGTGAAAAATATCGATAATTTTCACAGTTAATTTTCACTGTTTGAAACCGTGAATAATCGTTTCGTTTTTAAATAACTGATATTTCCCTGTAACCACAAGAAAGCATACAATAAAATCGTGTTATTTTGTTAGTTTTTCGTTTAGTTTTATTTAAAGCGTGTGTTGCAATTATCTTCTGCATGACGTTACTCGACATGTTTCAGTGTGTTGCTTTCGGGTGCACAGAGCGTCCGCACAAAACTTCGAAACACACACACACCGGATTTTAAAACTTAAAATGCTTATTATATTTTCTGAAATTGCGCGACAATATTCTAAGTGTTTAAGTATGACAGGAAACACGGAAAAGCATTTTTGTAATGCCGTTATGTAGATTAATTACAGATACGGATTATGTAAAATGCCACTATTTTTTTATAAGCATGTACGCATCAATAGTTTGGTAACAAAAACGCGTTATGTGAACAATTGTCTTTTATGTTAAGAACTTATAGGTGAATCAGCAGAATAGCTACAAAAAGGACAAATACATTTCAGCTTATAAATAACTCAAGTTCTGGTGTGGGTCACCGAAAATATTGAAAGTGTCATAAATAATATGTGATCATATTTCCTCAACTTACAAGAAAGTATGAGAGTATCAAAACATTACTATGTAAACTTAGTTATACTGATGTTCAACCCAAATAATTTACTGTTTTCTACACAGACTAATAACAGACAATTTTTGTAAAGGCAATTATAATAATATTAATAAAATTTATATTGTTTGCTAACACCATTTAATATGTTTTATTGAAATAGTCACAATAAAGTATAATATGCTAAGGGTTTTGTTCATGGATTGTGTATTTTATTCCGTACAGATGGTGTCATGTAGTTAATTGTTATTAGGGTTTTGAAATGTGTCTTATCAGCGGATATATCTCAAGTTTATTATGGCAGACACGTTGTGGTATCAGATAAGATGAATGTAGGACATTTGCCCCTTCGGACATTTGCCACTTCATTGAATCAGGACTAAACGGACATTTGCCCCTTCACTCAAATTCTCAAGGTGGACATTTGCCCCTTCACTCAATTTCTCAAGGTGGACATTTCCCCCCTTACTCAAATTCTCATGGTGGACATACCAGATAAGATATAAGACCTCCCCCAATCAACTCAACTGTGTATTATAAACATTGATCGTTATCAGACTAGGGCCTAACACTGGGGTGCAGCACCGAGGTCCCACCCTGTCCACTTTTACCTACACATGGTCTTGTTTAGATTTCCTCTCATTATTTTAACGGAAGATGTATTTGAAGTTTCATTAAATCAATTCAGAATTTTTGCATTTATCCGTTCTGTGTCGATAATTATTAACCGTACAACGTAGTCATATTCAGCGCGATCGTACTGTATAATTACAATCAACGAAGTCAAAAATAAATTGTGTTTTCTTTCCGGCATGTGCATTTAACAAAATAAGACAATTATATTTTACCAATCCGTATTCCCTACGCGATGGTCACCGGCAAAAGATTCCTCGTTGTCCGAATCAGATTCAGAAAAATCTAACTGACAGTCACTTAATTCCTTCTCATACATCTGGATCTGGATACATGTTCGGTTCAACAGAAAATTCTCCATAAACGCTATCATATTCCATTTGCTTCCATTTTTCTTACACAAGTTGCGAGAAATTTCACATCCTAAGCCCTATTATGCCGGTTCGTTATTGCGGGCGAATGACATGGCTCAAACATACGCCACTAACAGTTTGAATGAAAATGGCGAGTAGGAAGGAATGTGTGAAAATTAGCGACTTGGTCATATTGTTCTCGTTAATACAACGTCATTGAATCGAAGTGAAATGCGAAAACGCTTTTATATGCACTAAAGTCGATAAATAACGGATGTTTAAGGGTTTTAAAAGCATGGCATTTCTCTTTTAAACAAAAGCAAGTAAATTTAAGGATTAAAACACATATACAAAATATGTTTGCTGACATATTTTGGGAAATGTTTGACTATTGGGTATACATTTATATAAAATAATAACTACATAATCCGGATAGTGCCATCTATAATCTCGCCCTTCTTTCATCAAGGGCGACACACGAAGCGATACACGATATTTTCGCGGTCTGAAATTAGACCGCGATACACGAGATTTGGATAATATGGGCGATACTTGAATAATAAAATATCGTGTATCGCTTCGTGTGTCGCGCAAAATATCGTGTGTCGCTTCGTGTTTCGTGGGTCGCCCTTTGAACGCGAGACACGATATTTTGCGCGATACTCAAAGCGACACACGATATTTTAAGCGATACACGAAGCGACACGCGATATTTGTACTGTTCAAATATCGCTTTAATAATATCGTCTGTCGACTCTCGCGTTTTCAAAAAATCAGGGGAGACAAAAGGGGATATTTTTACGTCATCAAGCATGTGCATCAAGCATGGACGCATACTCTATCCCCTTTTTGTCTCCCCTGATTTTTTGAAAACGCCAGAGTCGACAGGCGATATTATTACAGCGATGTTTGAACAGTACAAATATCGCGTGTTGTTTCGTGTATCGCGCAAAATATCGCGTGTCGCTTCGTGTATCGCGCAATATATCGAGTATCGCTTCGTGTGTCGTGTGTCGCGTTCTGAAATTAGACCACGATACACGAGATTCGGATTATATGGGCGATATTTGAATAATAAAATATCGTGTATCGCTTCGTGTGTCACGCAAAATATCGTGTGTCGCTTCGTGTTTGATATTTTGCGCGATACACGAAGCGACACACGATATTTTGCGCGATAGACGACGCGACACGAGATATATACCACGATATATCGCTTCGTGTATCGCGCAAAATATCGTGTGCCGCGCAAAATATCGTGTATCGCTTCGTGTGTCGTGTGTCGCCCTTGATGAAAGAAGAGCGTGATTATATATGGCACTATCCGGATTCCGTAAATAACCGACATTGAAGGTCTTAATTGTGCAATAAAAAACATAACCGCGAGAATGCATAAATCCGAAAACCCTATTAAGTTTGTACAATTTGGACATAATATTTTGAGTTGAATATATTTTCTAACGCAACTTCTGTTTAGCTCAAACCTAAAAAACAATAACATTTGTTTATACGAAGTTTATTTGATATATTTTTTTAAAGGTGCGTGTTGATGTAAAATCGTAGACAGGGAACCGCTATAAGCTTATTCTTCTTAATCCTGACTATTGTTATCATTCATCCTTCGATAATTAACAGAATAACATGTTAATACAACGTTGCAGTGTCTTTAAATACTTCTTACTTGCTCTAAGAATGTTCATATGTAAAGCTCTGAAACGGATGAATGATAAAACGAAGCAAGGCGCATTTGCGACGGGATATTTATCAATTTGAGCTTCGTTCTATGAAATGGATGTTTAATGCATGTGCGTAAAGTGTCGTCCTTGATTAGCCTGTGCAGTCCGTCCGCACAGACTAATCAGGGACGACACTTTTCGCTTTAATTGTATTTTTCGTTTACAGGAGGACTCTTCTTGACGAAAATCCAGTTTAGGCGGAAAGTGTAGTCCCTGATTAGCCTTTGCGGACTGCACATGCTAATCTGGGACGTCACTCTACGCACATGCATTACACCCCCTTTTCACATAGCGCGTCTTCTTTAAAAAATAAAACGTGCAAATACGTGCTTCATTTGCAGTTGTACTTATTGAAATGTAATAATAAAAAAGGAGTTAAATGCCAAAAAAAGATGTACGCACATACCACGATAATTAGATTTTATCACTGACACAAAGCGGGAAATCACAAATGCGCATGCGCAATATGATGCAGAGATCCTTGTGTGGCATGTTTTTTCATTAAGGGGGTCGTATAGACAAAACGGGTTAATATTAAAATATGTCGAATCAATACGAAAAAAAAATGTCAGTGTTGTTAACGAACTAGCCTGTATTGATACAGACAAACGAGTAAATTATCGCCGTATTTAGATGCTTATTTTCTGTAGTGTACCTGATTGGGGTGGCCATATGAACAAGGAAGTGTCCCAGGACGGCGGTACTCAGTAGCTAAACGTTCTGGGGCTCGGGTCGACGGCTGGTGACGACTAGAGAGACCATAAAGGCGGCACAGCGCGCGAGGAGCGGGAAGAAGATCTTTATCAGCACTCCCTTGGCGGAGTTACTTTGTCCTTTTAAGGGCAACCAGACATGATTTGTCTTTTAAATGTACCAGTGCACATTAAGGTCCCATTGGCCATCGTGCACTGGTCTATTTGGATCAAAATTATTTATTTGGCGAATACCCGGGCAGCCGGGGTAAATTTGACGTACTTTGGCTCAACATTAAATATTTTCCCCTGAAAGGTCACAGGGGCAGGTCCAGTCAGCACATATGGTAGTCGTGAAGGCTTGGCGAGGCGATGACCTGTAAATAAACTCTGGCATTCACACATTGTACCGGATTTAGAAAAGTGGCAGGATTAGACTCAGTACCAGTCACTGTTAACACATCCAAAATCGACTTATTTACAATGATACGTTGAACCTACTATCGTTAAATACAAAATACGAAAATTGGTTCGATTTCACAGATTTACAGCTAATTTTCACTAAGAAAACTTATTATCACCTACTTTGCAAAGCACAATTTAAATCAATGCAATTTAAATTAGCAAAGTTTATTAATAAGAAATGTATTATTAAGATGATGATGATGATGATTATATACTTTTAAATCATGTCGTCACAATAGTTGGACAACAGTGTGTATAAAATGCATGTCTATACAAAATCAATCACCAGTTTTAATTATAAGAAGTGTATTTTTGTTCATTATGTACAGGCTAAAATGCATGTATATATTTTGCAATTGATTGCTCATAGATAAGAGTAATTTAACGTTGTGTTCTTTTATTATTGATAATGATTTTGGAGAATCTCCTTTCCAATGAAAATAACTTCGTTATAACTCTTCTCACTCTAGACCAGCAAATAGCCCGTATTCACAAAGCCCCTTAGGGAAAAACTAAGGAAATTTCTTAAATTTATGAAATTCCTTAAGTCTCTCGCAATGTTATTTTAAAGTATTTTGACATGTGTATGTTTTAAAGAAGTAAATATTACTATGGTGATTAATATGCCGCGTGTTCTGAGAAAACTGGGCAAAATGCTTGTGCGTAAATTGTCATCCCAGATTAGCCTGTGCAGTCCGGACGACAATTTACGCTTTTATGGAAATTTTCGTTTAAATGATGTCTCTTCTTAGTGAAAATCCAGTTAAGGCGGAAAGTGTCGTCGGGGATAAGCCTGTGCGGACTGCACAGGCTAATCTGGGATGACAATTTACGCACAAGCATTTTGCCAAGTTTTCTCAGAACAAGACACAAATAGTCGACGTTTCAAGATAGATCTCCGCTGCAGAATTAAGTCGAGAGGTAAACAAATGTTTAGTTCTGACCTTAGCGACCTGACTAAACAGATCATAAACGGATCGATTTCCAATATAGAAACACTGTTTGTTGTTGACTTCCTGGATTATTTTGAAATACCCCTCACAATTTTACTAAGCGTACTTGGAACAGAATATATAGGTGACATTATTATGATTTAATAACCTATTCGGATAAATATTGGTAGTTTACCGGTAAGTATATTGATACATATATATTCTAAATATGTTAACTTTTTTAGTTAAGCGATATGTAACCTTACCCGACGTGCTATTATACCAATGTAGTTGAATGGCGATCGATCGGTTTAAAGTCGGTTCAAACAAGTACACGTTCAGTAATTTAACAATTCAAACCGATAGTAGACTTTATAGTAAAGCAGAAATAGGAACTAACGTGGCCATATATTCTTATTATTATGACACTAATTAACGTGAACACAATTATACATTTTACTTGTTCCTTTTATAATTCCAAGAGTAAGTAATGTAAAAAAAAAGTTTGCATATAAAAGCGGAAACTATTTATCATTTGGGATTGAACCCACGACCTCTAGCGCATACCTCTAATACTAAACCCATTCTCGTTCAAGAGGCGTCCTCTATCTTATACGTCTACTGTGAAACCCATTGCCCAGGAAACCGCTTACATGGCTTATGTCATACCCTGTATTGGTCATGGGGCATGTTTTCTTCTATAATAAAATGTTATACCATCGCTTTAAATTCAACGCTCATAAGTATTCTTATATTCGAAATGACGCAATGCATTTATTCCGTTCCTTTTTATTTAAATAAAGACAAAAAGGAAATAGCCAATGTTGATGATCTTTTAAAGAGTCCATTAAACAGTACAACAAGGCAATGCCTTCGAAACCAAGACGAATAAACAAAGTTTTAAATGCCTGATTTTTTAAAACTTATATCGCTGTGCAAGCAGGAATATTGATCTGAATGTGTATTGTCATATATTGAACGTAAATCGGGTAAAGTTAGTATTTGAAGAAAGGTTACGTGTTATAATGAATTCGCTGTTACGATAAACAGGTTTTACATACAGTCGTGGATAGTTTGGTGGATATATATATTAAATTCCACCTGGTATGCGTAGCAGGTATATAAACGTTTTACCCTGTACCTATTAGTTCAGGCTGGCCAGCACTTATAGTTAAAATTATACGTTCGATATATGACCCGCGTCATGCGAAAATGGGTCTTATGCCATAGGCGATCAGCGTCGCTCCAGATCAGCATGCGCATTCACGCAGTCCTTCATGAAGCTACGATATCCAACATAAAGACACGCACGGTTTCGTTATTTCATTATCGGACAGGGTAGTTCCTGATTAGAGTGCTCTTATACTCATGCTGGTCTGGAGCTACGCTGACCGCAGATGGCGTAAGCACCATTTTTGAATAACGCGTGCCATATTAAATGGCTTTATAGATTCTCGGATATCTGCCGATATTGTATATGCTAATTATAGACTGTGTGTGCATGTACTTTATATTGAGCTCTATGGAGATGCTCTACACCTTGATATACACTAGTCTCTGTTTGTTGTGTTTGTTATTCTAAGGTTTGGACAAACACTGCCAATATACAAATATATATAAGAAGTGTCCATAAATAAATACCATGGTGTTAAATTTATAAGGAAAACAAAAAAATATTTCAGATATATTATGGACCAGGGTTCATTCAATTACATACTTGCAATATTTTGAATACGTATTTTCGTATTATGACATGGATTGGTATATGTTTTGTCACTCGCTGTTAATCATTTTGCAGCATTCAGACCGCTACCAGTTTTCCTAACCCAACACAGAAAGAATGTTGAACGCTTCAGGTGGATCAATGCCCGAGCCCCCTCAGTACAACTCTATATACCCACCCGGGGGTTAGTATCAAGATATAGGTCACAGTGTAAGATACTCAAATTGTATAAGGACAAATAACGTCTGTTTTATTGTTAACATAGACACATTTTTAAATGTACCTTTATAAACTGCCCGTATTTTAACGGACAATACATGCGACGTCACAATATGTAGTACTATTGAAAAGGCGATGAACGGAAACATCTGGTAATTTTGAATAAGTTTCATTGTTGCATTACAGGCAAAGTTGCGTATTCTAACAGCGATCCCGCTTATCCACCTCCACCGTCATATGCGCCAACCGCATTGCCACCGCCTCCGGTTCCGGCGTCTCAACCGCCCTTAGTCGGACTGGGAAACAACCGTGTCGATGTCGAAGAACAGTTCAATACCGGAAGCTTCTCTGATAAGGCTGTTCGTAGCGGATTTATACGCAGGGTGAGAAGACATTCGGATATAGTTTACCTGTACAAGTATCCATGCAAACGTGAGGTGCACATGTATAAATTAGTCCGCTGCCAGTATCAAAAGTCAATACAGCAGGTTACATTTAGTAATTAAACCGAAGTTAAACCTGCGCTTATACACTATATATAGGAACTTTATATAAAGCCAAGTCTTAAAATGAATGCAGTCAGTGGGACGGACCGGTCAGCGCAATGGTTGGTACACACGCCTCTCACCTAGGCGAACCGGGTTCATTCTCCGTTCCCGGAATATGTGAGTTTGGTTGGTGGTCACCATACCGGACATATGGGGTTTCCTACAGGTGCTCCGGTTTCTGAGCCCAAGTCACGCGTATTCATACCCATAAGCAACACAAAACGTACAGCGGAATCTTATTGGCGTGCACTTACTTTGCCATAAATAAAGGACCATGTACGTGTTTTAACAGGGTTCTCTCTTGCTGATAGATCACTACTAGTATAAGGCTCTCGTCGATATTGAGATTTTTTTAATGGCAATCTTGTTTCCTGCAAATATAGTTTATTTAATAGGGCAATTTGTTTCCTGCGAATATGCTTTTTTTAAATACTACAATACCTGGGTGGGCAATATTATTTCTTGCGAATATAGCTTTTTTAAATAGGGCAATAATGTTTCCTGCGAATATAGCTGTTTTAAAGGGGCATTGTTTCACGCGAATATATCATTTTATAAAAATAATAATTTACGACAATTCGTATTTATCGTCTCATTAGCTAGAGTACCGAAAGTGTAGTTCAAGTTTCACTTTCTTTTTAGTCATATGATATCAATACGTTTATTATTATTTTATATACACAACTATATGTGTATACTGCGTTGACAACTTCTTATTTTTATACTCATCACAATAATTCCGTTTTTTTTAATGACCCATTGCTAAAAAACGCTTTATTTAACTAATCAGTTAAACGCCAATGTTTTAATATTGCCGGTATATCTGTTACTGTTTGCGATGCTCATGTTCACGCCAAAGTGTCAATATTGCAGGTATATCTGTTGCTCTTTGCGATACTCATGTTCACGCCAATGTGTCAATATTGCAGGTATATCTGTTGCTCTTTGCGATGCTCATGTTCACTTTCGGGATGGTCATGGTCTTTACACTAGTGTAAGTATGTTACTATGGAAACAATTACGGTTTTCACAAAATTAATTGTGACTTCTAAATAATATTTCATCTTTTGGCTTAATTTGATATAATGTAATTGGCTTTACTCACCTATTATATGTTATTTATTGTGATTCCTATATATGTATTATATAGCACCTTTTTGGCTTAATTTGATATAACGTAATTGGCTTTAATCACATAGTATACGCTAATAAATGCTGCTATTGTTGTATAAGAAGATTGATTGGTTACATATCTTACATCACTGAAGAGCTTATGATCTTAACTCCCCTAAAATAACATTCTGAAACAAGCGTTTTCTTTTGGGAATACACATGTCGGTGCAACTTCAGAGAAGCTGAAATTTTGTTCTGAAGTATAAATGGTGTTCTTACTCTGACATTTCTCACATCGAGATCATGTGAACCGCAGTCGTCCAGTCTGGTCAGCGGCTACCCTGTCCGCTATAAAGTCACACAGTGTCTCATTGGCGGTCAGCGTAGCTTCTAACCAGTGTCGGATTTAGCACGTGGAAGCCCATAGGCAGTGAAACTTTTGGAGCCCACACCCCAGGCACCTAGTCGGCCTAATGCCTACTAGAACGCCAGTGCCCAGTCGATTTCAATCGTTTAAATTAGCCTACCATTGCCAATGCTGGCAGAACATCAAATGTGCCAATGGCATTGTCAAGTCATAGGATTAGGCTAAGTTAGTTAGTACAAAATGTTATTCGTTACGGTCTCATAGGGTCCCTATAAGTCGAGGGGCCCATAGGCAGTTGCCTACACTGCCTAATGGGTATCCGGGACTGCTCCTGACCAAACTGTGCGTATTTTCTGTTACAGGCAGCCGATAAAAAAGTTTGTTCAGAAGAACCCAGCGTTTTTCTATTCGTCTTTGTAAGTAAAGCGATAATACCATTGGTGCGAATGATTTTACTGAAAACCCCGGTGCTAAACCGAATCCCATTTTGAAGTTTTTTACGTTGCGAATAAATTATGAACATGCTAGTTGATTAATCTCATGCAAGCTTTAAAAGTAACAAATAATATTTCCATATTATTCTTTGCCGAAGTTTATACCGGAATCATTCATTCTCAAATTCTGAATTACAGATCATCAGTTGTTAAATGTTACATTGTTGTACAACACGTTTCCATCGATTCTCTTCAATTTTTTAATTGTTCTACAGCATGTTTCCATCAATTCTCTTAAATGTTACATTGTTCTACAACATATTTCCATCGTTCAATGTTACATTGTTCTACAACATGTTGCACTCCATTCTCTTCAATGTAACATTGTTCTACAACATGTTTCACTCGATTCTCTTCAATGTAACATTGTTCTACAGCATGTTTTCATCGATTCTCTTCAATGTTACATTGTTCTAAAACATGTTACCATTGATTCTATTCAAAGTTACATTGTTCTACATTATGTTTCACTCGATTCTCTTCAATGTTTCATTGTTCTAAAACATGTTTTCATCGATTCTCTTCAATGTTACATTGTTCTAAAACATGTTTCCATCGATTCTCTTCAATGTTACATTGTTCTACAACATGTTTTACTCGATTCTCTTCAATGTTACATTGTTCTACAACATGTTTCCATCGATTCTCTTCAATGTTACATTGTTATACAACATGTTTTCATCGATTCTCTTCAATCTTACATTGTTCTACTACATGTTTCCATCGATTCTCTTCAATGTTACTTTGTTCTACAATATGTTTCCATCGATTGTCTTCAATGTTACATTGTTCTTCAACATGTTTCCATCGATTCTCTTCAATGTTACATTGTTCTACAGCATGTTTCCATCGTTCAATGTAACATTGTTCTACAGCATGTTTCCATATTTCGATGTTACATTGTTCTACAACATGTTTCCATCGTTCAATGTTACATTGTTCTACAACATGTTTCCATCGTTCAATGCTACATTGTTCTACAACACGTTTCCATCGTTCAATGTAAAATTGTTCTACAACATGTTTCCATCGATTCTCTTCAATGTTACATTGTTCTACAACATGTTTCCATCGTTTAACGCTACATTTTTCTACAACACGTTTCCATCGTTCAATGTAACATTGTTCTACAACATGTTTCCATCGATTCTCTTCAATGTAACATTGTTCTGCAACATGTTTCCATCGTTCAATGTTAAATTGTTCTACAACATGTTTCCATCGTTTAATGTTACATTGTTCTAAAACATGTTTCCATTGATTCTCTTCAATGTTACATTGTTCTACAACATTTTTCCATCGTTAAATGTTACATTGTGCTACAGCATGTCTCCATCGTTCAATGTTACATTGTTCTACAACATGTTTCGATCGTTCAATGTTACATCGTTCTACAACATGTTTCAACAGTTCAATATTACATTGTTCTACAACATGTTTCGATCGTTCAATGTTACATCGTTCCACAACATGTTTCAACAGTTCAATGTTACATTGTTCTTCAACATTTTTCCATCGTTCAATGTAACTTTGTTCTACAACATGTTTCCATCCATTCTCTTCAATATTACATTGTTTTACAACATGTTTCCATCGATTGTCTTCAATGTTACCCTGTTATGCAACATGTTTCCATCGATTCTCTTTAATGTTACATTGTTCAACAGCATGATTCCATCGTTCAATGTAACATTGTTCTACAACATGTTTCCATATTTCGATGTTACATTGTTCTACAACATGTTTCCATCGTTCAATGTTACATTGTTCTACAACACGTTTCCATCGTTCAATGTTAAATTGTTCTACAGCATGTTTCCATCGATTCTCTTCAATGTTACATTGTTCTACAACATGTTTCCATCGTTCAATGTAACATTGTTCTACAACATGTTTCCATCGATTCTCTTCAATGTTACATTGTTCTGCAACATGTTTCCATCCTTCAATGTTCCATTGTTCTACATGTTTCCATTGATTCTCTTCAATGTTACATTGTTCTAAAACATGTTTCCATCGATTCTCTTCAATGTTACATTGTTCTACAACACTTTTCCATCTTTCAATGTTACATTGTGCTACAGCATGTCTCCATCGTTCAATGTTACATTGTTCTACAACATGTTTCAACCGTTCAATGTTACATTGTTCTACAACATGTTTCGATCGTTCAATGTTACATTGTTCTACAACATGTTTCAACAGTTCAATGTTACATTGTTCTACAACATGTTTCCATCGTTCAATGTAACTTTGTTCTACAACATGTTCCCATCGATTCTCTTCAATGTAACTTTGTTCTACAACATGTTTCAACAGTATAATGTTACATTGTTCAACAACATGTTTCCATCGTTCAATGTTAAATTGTTCTACAACATGTTTCCATTGATTCTCTTCAATGTTACATTGTTCTACAACCTGTTTCCATCGATTCTCTTCAATGTAAAATTGTTCTACAACCTGTTTCCTTTGTTCAATGTTACATTGTTCTACAACATGTTTCGATCGATTCTCTTCAATTTTACATTGTTCTGCAACATGTTTCCATCGTTTAATATTACATTGTTCTACAACATGTTTCCATCGTTTAATGTTACATTGTTCTACAACATGTTTCCATCCATCAATGTTACATTGTTCTACAACATGTTTCCATCGATTCTCTTCAATGTAACATTGTTCTACAACATGTTTCCATCGTTCAATGTTACATTGTTCTACAACATGTTTCCATCGTTCAATGTTACATTGTTCTACAACATGTTTCCATCGATTCTCTTCAATGTTACATTGTTCTACAACCTGTTTCCATCGATTCTCTTCAATGTTACATTGTTTTACAACATGTTTCCATCGATCCTCTACAATGTTACATTGTTGTACAACGTGTTTCCATCGATTCTCTTTATGCATTTCAGCGGAGTGCTAGTCGTCGTGTTTCTCCTCATCTTCTGCCTGAACGACAAATACAGGTATCATTATTATTATTAAATATAACAGCTTATATTAGAGCCTCGCTCTGTCAAAAGAGGGTTTAATGCATGTGCGTGAAGTGTCGTCACTGGTTAGTCTGTGCAGTCCGCACAGGCTTATCGGGAACGACACGTTCCGCTAAAAATGGATTTTTGCTAAGAAGATACTTTCTTTAAACGAAAACTGTCATACAAGAGGTGTCGTCCCTGATAAGCATGTGCGGACTGCATAGGCTGATCTGGGTCGACACTTTACGCACATGCATTAAACCCCCTTTTAACATAACGAGGCTTATTATTATTAGCATATTTGTTTTAAATACTAATACTATAACGCAGCTGTCGAAAAACGATAAACATAGCGTGATATAACGCATATTAATTCCTTACCGTTCTTCTCTCCATTTTTTCATACAAATATGCGTGAAAACCATTTTGTTTACAGGCGGAAGCACCCATGGAACCTCATTTTTCTGGGTGTTTTTGTAAGTACATGTACCGATATACCATTTTACATATTTATTCAACGGCTTAAATTCCTTTTTCACACAACACATCGTATGGCCCTCATAATGCACGAATAAATGTACATCTCTGTTGAATATTAAAAGCGGTTAATAATTGTCTATACTTGTTTGTTATATAATGTTATTAATTAGTTGAATTCATATTGGCTTTGTTATTGAGCTGAAGACAGCCGTATTGGCCGCATTATCTTATTTTTAGTTTAAATGAAGTCTCTTCTTAGCAAAAAATCCAATTTAGGCGGAACGTGTCGTCCCTGATTAGCCTGTGCGGACTGCACAGGCTTATCTGGGACGACACTTTACGCACATGCATTATGCCCTGTTTTCTCAGAACGCGACACATATCTGCGGAGGAATCAAACTGCCACTATTGAAAGATTCTCATATAAGGCCGAGTTTTTCCTGGTTTCTGATTGGCTGAATCTCGTATTGGCCGACCTTTTCCCGTATTGGCCGTGTTTTTCCATATCGGCCGCCTTTTTCTCTTATAAGGCGAGTTTCGAGCTTTATTGGCGAGGCTCAACTTGTATGGGGCGAACAAATTGAACACATTCTCGTCTAATATTATAAAGTAAATTAATAATGTTTTGTATAATTATTGAAACATTTCAATAAAGGCGACACATCTCCTCTCTTGAAATGTCCGTAAAAATGTATTGGAAGCGTTTCGTGTGGCAAGCAAATTGAAAATCGCGAAAAATAAATAGATTCGACAGTCCCATAGCAAGTGTACAAGTCCTATAGTATCAATTGTATAAGATGTTAACCTAATACATTTGTATATATATATTCCGTAACTCATTTCAGACGCTGGCCTTTACATACATGGCGGCCACACTAAGCAGGTGAGTTGAATTCACAATCGTGATACATCGACTATCTCCGGAATGCTCCGCAATTATGAATTATGTAATAAATCGTCTGCTATCCAGAGTGTTGAATTCTTTTTGCTATAACGTCACGTTTCTTCATTTTGAAACGAATGCCACGCTTGTTCAAATTCGCAAATTTTAATAAACAGCAGGTCTGTACAAAGACTGATAAAATGACGATTTCCAAAATCTTTGTCAGAAATAAACTAAATTCATTCAACGTGTTCCCGATTTAAATACCAATTTTAATAAAAAAAATGACAGAACGATTTAAAAAGTATGTCTGAAGACGACACATGTTTAATATACATTTTCATAAAATAAATGAGCCTCGCTCTGGTAAAACGGAGTTTAATGCATGTGAGGACTACACAGGCTAATCTGGGAGGACACTTTACGCACATGCATTAAGCCCGGTTTTCCAATGGTGAGGCTCAAATAAATGAAAACAAAATATGTATATATGTGTCGCGTTCTGAGAAAACTGGGCATAATGCATGTGCGTAAAGTGTCGTCCCAGATCAGCCTGTGCAGGCTAATCTGGGATGACAATTTACGCACATGCATTATGCCCAGTTTTCTCAGAACGCGACACATATTGTTTAGTGAGTCCAACTTTCCATCCATTTCAGCTTCTTTACCACGGACAGCGTAATTGTTGCGGCCGCCATGACAGCTGGCATCTGTCTGTCTATCTCGCTGTTCGCCATCCAGACCAAGGTCTGGCAACAAGAGGGGGGGGGGGCAGAAAACAGCATACATTATAACGTCCCATATTGAAGTAGTAAAACGTGAAATCGTTTGACTAAGAGGTCATTCAGTAACCGTAATTACCGGTACTCGATATCTTGGGATACTCTTACTACTGTAAGATCATTAAAAGCTGGACAAAAACACTTCAAAGTTTCGGACACTTTGAAAATAGTATTTTTCAGGTGTCGAAATTTTAGGGCAGTTTTATTTCAAATATCTAATAAAGTGTTTATCAGCTATAAGTCCGCATAGTAAATTAGATCTAACCACATTTATTCATCTATGATGTTACTTCCGTTACCAGCAAAGTTTGTCCAGTTTGAGTACACGCTATGCCAAGACCAGTACCTTAACTAAGACTCGATTGGTCATTGTCTGCACGGGGACTTCTTAAATGTACCGCGGATACAGTACGGGGAACTCTTAAGTATACTTAAATGTACCCCGTGTTCGGACAATATACTTAAACGTACCCGAGTTTTATTCCCGCCCAAAATCCGATGTCGTAAAACGCTCTACGGAATACGAAACACAATTCTTTTTGAACAAAACTTGCCTCGACATGCTTTTTGTAGTATGAGTTTCGATAATATAGAGGCCATTTTACAAAAAATGACATAAATATGAACATAATTAATTTGAAAACAAATTAGCCGACAACGACCAATTTAGCGTTAATATTGCCAGGTACGTTTAAAGGGACTGTCCACTAGATTTTGGCATGTATTGAAGCTTGTCATTAAATGCTTTAAATGCTTTATATTGATAAATTTAAACATTTGAACTAAAAATCTCCAGTAAAAAACAAGAAAACAATTTAAAAAAAGGAAAAAAAAGTAACCCTCAACAGGGCTCGAACCACTGACCCCCGGATTCCTGGAGTCCTAGAGTAAAATGCTACCTGTTTAGACCACTCGACCACGGACGCTCATGTTTAATGCGGATGTATTTTTTAGCAATATAAGCAATCCTCGTAGGTTCCCAAAATATCGTTTCGCGTCGCGCGACGCTTTATCTAGTGGACAGTCCCTTTAAGTATATTTTCCTTACCCGGGGTACATTTAAGTATGCTTAAGAGTACCCGGGGTACATTTAAGTAGTACCCGAGCCGACAATTACCAATCGAGCTTTACTACGTACCAAAACTGTCAAGTGCTTGATCCTATTTCAGATTGACTTCACGTTTTGCAACAGTCTGATCTTTTGTGTGTTTCTGGTTCTTCTCTACTTCGCCATCGCCAGCTTGGTGCTGCGGTTCGGGGTGGCGAACGGAAGGGTAATGTACATCCTTCTTTCATATAGTTTCAACCATTCCTTTAGATTCGGCCACCCCCTTATTTTGGAAATTATAACATAGTTCTGGTTTAGGGTTTAAAGGGAGACTGTACGATTTTATCAAATATTTATGAATTCATATAAAATGTGTAAAAAACTTGTTATACATATATTTCAATATAAATTAAAATAAAAGTTAAGAAGAACATGTGTCGAAAAATGCGAAATAAGCCAGATATTTAATTCTGAAATCAAAAAAAGGCTTCCAGCCGAATTCGCCAGCATATATATCATGCATGTACAATGTGAATCTAAATTTCGTTTTAGTGCAGATTCGTTCATACGACACAAAGACACAATTGTGTTTCCTAGCAAATACGAGTAAAAGTGTCGGCATCCTTAACCAGCGCTAACTTGTCTTTGCTGCATTTTATGAAATTCGTCTTCAATGTATAATTTTTCTTGCATATTTTGAGTTATTGTAACATATTGTTATCAATATATTACAATTTAACACATATGAAAATCGTACAGTCTCCCTTTAAACATTGAGAATTTTGGATTTTATTCTGAAAAAAAATATTTAGTTAAACATTTATCAAAATTTGCTACATATGTATTGTAAATGCCAATAATTTTACAAATAGTATCTTTAAAAAAATATGCTGGTGTTTATTAGTCAATTGGAATATTCATATTTGATGATTAATATCAAAGTGATTACAAAAAAAAGTGTTTTCTTAAAAACATTATGACTGAACCGAATGATACGAGAGATATGAATAAATCAGGTTTGCTAGGGTTCCTTCCTAGAATGTGTCTGTTACTAAGGAAATACCTGATATGTAAAATATTTTGCGTTTATTTTTATTTAAACACATTTTACATTTAATTACATGTCTAACTTGTGTTGAAAAAATGTGTTCATTCAGTGTAAAAAGTCAATTTAACTCTTAAGTGGCCGAATATACAGGAAAAGAGGCTATATATTATGTACTTTTTTTCCGTCCAAGAACATGCTCATGCTATGAAAAACCTACACATTGGCTGTTGCACATCACGGCTTTAACCATAATAATGCACACGTATGTTCAATATGCTTGCTTACAGAATTAAATGTAAAATTATGTCCGGTAATTCACATTTTAAATAAGAAAGAGTACTGTTACTAGAATATTGTGTACGTTATTTTACCGTATGCGTGGTTTAATTAAATGTGGCGTGTTCTGAGAAAACTGGGCAAAATGCTTGCGCGTAAATTGTCATCCCAGAATAGCCTCTGCAGTCCTCATAGGCTAATCAGGGACGAAAATTTCCGCTTTTATGGAATTTTTCGTTTAAATGATGTCTCTTTTTAGCAAAAATCCAATTTAGGCGGAAACTGTCGTACCTGATTAGCATGTGCGGACTGCACAGGCTAATCTGGGACGACACTGTATGCACATACGTTATGCCCATTTTTCTCAGAACACGCCACAAATGTTCACAAACTTCATATATATATATATACAATTATTGTAACTATTTACTTAAAATGGTACGCTAGCATATAGTTTATATTAATTAACATCAAACAAATTATACAAAGGAATATATGTTCATTGATTCTATTCATCATGTATATATAACTGATAAATTTGAATCACATTTCATCCATTTCTGATTATTTTTAGGTACTTGACGCTGTGTATGGGGGACTGTTTGCCCTGATCATGTCAATAGTAAGTGAATTATATTATTATTAAAGCACTTGTCAGTTGCAAACACGTTTTCAATTTCGTAGATAAGCCCATCGTATTATTGGTTTTCGACTATGCATTACCGAACATGGAACAAATGCCTTTTCTGTTTTAGCTTTTTGCGAATTTATAAACATGTGTCATCCGTCACCTACTCCTTTTAAAATTAAAAAAATAACATTTTCTACAAATTTTGTGTAATCTTTATCCTGAAGATCCCACACCGGTAGGTCTTTCGCAAAAGTTCTTCCTATGCGTTTACCTTATGTTCCTTTAACCAGATATAAAGTTTCTGAAACAAAGTCAAATGTAATTTTAAGACCATGTGATATTGCAAATCAACAAACAAAAATACAATATGGTCTTAACTCTTTAATTTGAACCATGCGATTCACAGTGAAAGTTGGTATCAGATAAAACAAATGGATCAATTGCTTTTTTAAATGTTAAACATTACTAAATACTTGATCTATTTTAATATACATGTACATGTACATCTGAAGACAATCGGACAGTTGCATGCAGTAACGATCATAGTTTTACCCACAGGTGGTTAGAGTGTTCTATGATATTAATAAGTAAAAACATCATTTTGAATGAAAATCAATGGGTTTTTTTCAGAGAAGTTGATTTTTCGTTTTAATTTGATTATTTTTCATTCAAAATGGTATTTTTATTAATTAATATCATAGCCACACGCTAACCACCTGTTTTTTTTTCCGTGCATACAGGTGCTGGTGATTGACACTCAGCAGATCGTGGGCGGCAAGAGACTCGGTATGGACCCGGAGGAGTACGTGTTTGGTGCGCTGATTCTCTACATCGACGTCGTCTACATCTTCCTGATCCTCCTCGCAGCCTTCGGAAAGTCAGACTGAGACTTGAATGCGTCTCGTTCTGGAAAAACGGGGTTTAATACATGTGCGTAAAGTGTCGCCCCATATAAACCTGTGCATTTCGCACAGGCTAATCAATGACGTCATTTTCCGCCTCAACTGGGTTTTCGTTTAGAAGAGACTTTTTTTTAACAAAAAATTCCATAAAAGCGGAAAGTGTCATCCGTGATTTTCCTGCGCGAACTGCACAGGCTAATCTGGGATGACACTTTACGCACATGCATAAAGCCCAATTTTCACAAAACGCGGGTCTGTAGATTTCGAGAGTTTCTTTTCTATATTGACGTTATCTGTATATTCCTTATTCTTCTTTGAAGCGATCGACAAATCAACGTAGGACTTCTACGAACGCATATGAACCCTCATCATCGACGTCGTCTATAGTTTGCAGTGTTCGGCAAAACTGAGTTGTTTTTTGCCAATTTGCTGTGTTGTCATCTACCAAGAGCATGGCGCTCAGTCACTACCGGGTTGTGGCGAAACATTTGTTACAAAGTGTGTAGATCTTACGGCGCAAGTGCGTTTTAAATGCGGTCTGCAACAATTGGAAATGAATTGTTTAGTGAAGGAGCACATTTTTAGAAAATACAGTCGTGTGAACACGCCAATGTCGTCTTCATATAATACTTTTAATAGACTCAATTGAATCTAGACCATCTATATCTTTCTTATCCGCACAACATAATACTCTGAAGCCATATTTCGTTCAGTTACATTTGTTACTGCGAACATTCTCGAATCTTTATGTTTGTTTGTATTACTGTAAAATGTATGTTTTCATAAATAAAATGTTACGAAAAAAATGGTAACGCACGCTGACAGCACCTTTACTGCCGAGTGACCGCCTTATGCTTAATCAAACTTCACCTTTTAACTGAATGACCGCGTTGGTTTAAAGATCTTGAACATTTGTGTTTGGTCAGCGGACCATATCCACCGCAGTGTGTCGCGACCATGGAACATCTTTGGTAATACGTTTCTGAAAAAAGGTTAACACGGACACACCCATGGAGAAAATATGACCATGTGTAAGACAGGTTGTATGCGATGTGAGCCTTGTGTCTGTTAAAGTGATCGTTTATCCATTATAAAGTTTTATTGAAATTGCCATGTACGTTTATGATAATTTAATCATGTGCTGTATTAATTTATATTTTAATTTATCGGAAGAAACTGCTTAAATTAGAGAGCGAACGCCATGCTGAATGTTAAAAAACGCACTTATTGACCCCGTGACCTAGTTTTTGACCCGGCATGACCCATATTTAAACTTGGCCTAGAGATCATCTAGATAAAACTTCCGACCAAGTTTGGTGAAGATCGGATGAAAACTGCTTGAATTAGAGAGCGGACGCCATGCTGAATGTTAAAAAACGCACTAAATGACCCCGTGACCTAGTTTTTGACCCGGCATGACCCATATTCGAACTTGACCTAGACATTATCTAGATACAACTTCTGACCAAGTTTGGTGAAGATTGGATGAAAACTACTTGAATTAGAGAGTGGACAACATGCTGAATGTTTAAAACGCACTTAGTGACCCCGTGACCTAGTTTTTGACCCGGCATGACCCATATTCAAACTTGACCTAGACATCATCAAGATACAACTTCTGACCAAGTTTGGTAAAGATCGGATGAAAACAACTTGAGTTAGAGAGCGGACAACCAATACGGACCGACAGACAGACAGACAGACAAGCTCACTCCTATATACCCCCCTAAACATCGTTTGTGGAAGTATAACAAATGAACTGCAAATAAGTTTTGATTTCAAACCTTTAATATAGATCTACCTCACTGAATGCATACTGAAACCAGATAAAGTACATGAATCGCACTATGAGAAAAGGGGTAAAATGCAGGTGCTTAAAGAATCATCCCAGATTAGCCTTTGCAGTCCGCACAGGCTAATCAGGGACGACTCTTTCCGCCTAAACTGGATTTTCTTCAAAAAGAGTCAACCTTTAAACAAACAATACAATAAAATCGAAGAGTTTCGTCCATGATAATCTGGGACGACACTAACGCACATGCATTCAACCCCCTTTTCACAGAGTGAAGCTCATATNTGAACAAGGAACTGAACAAACATTTATCATAAAAAATTGACATGTTATGACCTTGATCGTAAATTGTGACCTGTGATTTGGTAGCATAAGCATTTAACGTGACATATCCTACAGTCATCATGGGGATAAAATTCGAAGTAATATTACAATCCTTTGCAATAAGAGTAACAAAACAGAAAAAAGGTAATGATTTAACTTTTCACAGAGGTGGGATTAGCATTGTATGCGAAACATCATCTGGTCATTGCGAAAAATAATCCTAAGAAAAAAGTATTAACATCATCGGAGGCATTAAAAGTTACTCAGTGGAAACAATAATTAATGATTTTTTTCCTAAAATGGTGACATTGACCTTTAACCAAGGAGTATGACATGCATGCAAGGAATCGTCTGGTAATAGGGAATACTAATTCGAAGTCGTATTAAAATTGATCCTATCTAATAAAAAGAAATAAGATGTAAATCAAAGTCTATGGCCTTCAACCTTGAATTACAGCCTTGAAGTTTCACTGTGGAGAACGGGAGTTATGTTGTTGTTTTTTTTTACCACGTTTATATAGCGCCCTTTTCATACAGTATGTGCGTTCAGAGGCGCTCCACATTTTCCCCCTGATCACTGGGTCATAAGTCGTCCGTTAACATCTTGAAGTTTGACACATTTACTAGTCATAGGAGATTAAAATCAAAAGCAATATTTAAATTCTGACAGGCATATAAAAATAACAGAGCAGAAATGAACATGAATGACCTATCACCTTGAATGGTGACCTTAGCCATTCATCAAGAAGCATAGTAGTTATACATGGCACATCGTCTGGTGAAAGGTAACTACAAGCCTAAGTGATATTAATATCATCCCTGGCATGTAGCATTTACCGAAAAGAAACATAAATTTATGACTTTTAACCTTGTAGTGTCACCTTGAGCTTTCAGTGAGGAGCATGGTAGTTGTATGCAACATAGAGTGTGGTCATGCAGTGACTTTTCAAAAGTTATTTAATTACTCCAAGTCATGTATATGTAATGGCGATGAAACGGCAATTCATGACCTTTGAATTTGAATTGTGATTTTGACTTCACCAAGGAGCACGGGCGAAGCATGGTCATGGGGAATAATAATTTGAAGTTACATTAAAATCCTTCAAGGCCTGTTAAAGTTACAGAGCAGAAACAAACTCCAAACGGACGCTAAACCACCCGACCACCAACCAATTCACAAACGGTGCAACTACTATATGCATTCTTTTGTGGATACACAAATACACATTAAGACAATGATATTTGCAACAATTTATTACATCCTCAACAAAGTAGATACGGCATCCAAATCCAGGAACAGCTACAAATCTCCACTAAACTGTTTTCACAATGTAAGTTCACAGCATATCTAGAAATCAGACTCTTCTCTTCTTATCTGCCAGCGCCTTGCGATGATCACCTTTGTGCTGCGTCTTCCAGCGTCTGTTTCTCAGCACCTCTTGGCTCTGTCCTTGACCTTTTTGCCCGCCCTTGACGTTGTAAGTCTTCCCTCCCTGACCTGACCCTTGACCTTTGTCATCTGACCTTTGACCTCCACCTTGACCCTGCTGACCTTGCCAATTCCTGTTTGCCTTTGTACGCGCTCTTTCTGCAGCCCTCTCCCGCAGCACAGCTGGATCTTCCAGGAAGAGGTCCCGCTTCTTGCCCCGGTCTTCCTCTTCAGATTCCTGTTAAAAAGGAAGACATAGTTGTTGGTAGAATGCAGACAACAATCTTTTTAGAGCTAAATTTAAACCTATTTATTTAAGCTTGATTGCATCGAAGCCTAAGGCTTATTTGAAACGCTCTCGAGTCCGTTAACTGGGACCAGAACCAGTACTTCGTGCCTATGGGGGAGGTCTAAAGAATGATCCCACAGTGGTGATCGAACCAGTGACCTCCCGGTCGCTAAGCGGACACCATATCTACAAGGGCACAGCTACCTTATATATATATTCAGAGCTTGCAAGCGCTTGTAAAAATGTCAAGCGTCGCAGTGACATGATTGGAAAATCAAGCGTAGAGGCGATTTTGATTTGGAAATTCAGGCACAGCAGTACAGCTGTGCTAAAACCACCTGAGGAAAAGCGTGTTCAAGAATTCACTTGTTTTCTTATCCTCAACGTTGTCAAGGGAAATCTCGCTTCATTAAAAAAAAAAATTACATGTGATAACCAATCTTGTAAAACAAGACGTATCTTGTGATTGATTGCTGCAATACTTAAACACAGACATAGAAAACAGGCCCTTACTTCAGAATCATCATACGCAGGTCTAGGCGAGTCTCTCGACTGACCTCCCCCAAGAACCCGTGGTACAGTGAACGGCCTGAAAGAGGAAAATAGCAGAGGATTTTAAAATGTTAACAATATCTGCCTTTTTATAAATGTATTACTTTATTGCTATATGTTTGACATTTGAACCCAGTACAGATGCATAGACACTTTAGCCCGGTATTGACTGTTGGACACTTACCCAGTACTGACACTTTAAACCAGACACTGTAAAGCGTTACTGACATTTAGAAATTTTAATTCAATAATTACACCAAGGAACTTAAAACAATTACTGACACATACTTGAACCCAAGACAGACACCTTTGTACTTTAACCCAATTCCAACACTTGAACCTCTTAACCTCATACTGAAACTAATTATTACAATTTACTCACCTGATAGTGGTGAGCTCGTCAGCAGAGTCAGCGTCATCAGCACCGACGACGTTTGTATCGTAAGTATCGTCATACTCGTCCTCATACATATCCTTGGCATATCCTCCTTCGTTGTCGACCCCTGTGCCCCTTGGCGACCCCACATGACCCTTCCCATCATCCTCCACCACGTCCACCACAATGCCGTAGTCCTTGCTGATTGCGTCGTTGATATCACGCAACGCTGACTTGTCCCCAATCACCACCGACTCAGTCTTGTCTCTGAATTTGTAATGAGGTTGTTAGTCTGTAATTATTTGATCTGATCAATGTAACTATAAGAACAAGCAAATTCGATGAATTGATATCCCCAGCCAATTTCAACATTTTGTGACAGATGGATGGACGAAATGACAGACAATGCAAATTCTATATCCTTTCGCCTTTGGCGGGGGATAAAAACAAGGAATAAACACTAACAGGAAGTTCTTTAGCTATGGAAGATGTTTATTGGCTGACAAACCAGTGATTCTTGGGCCTCTTTCATTTGCCAAATAAGCAGACGGCCACAAATATGCAATTTTAATTAAAGATATTTCTATTTGGCTACATTTTCTTCATCAAACAAAGAAACCAATATCCCAAGAAAAAACAATTTTGATAAAGAATGGTGAATTTGGCTGACAACAATATTGAGCTAAAGTGTTTCCTACGTTAAATATTTTGATTCTTATATGATATGACAAATGACATTAACCAAAGATATACAAGAATGAACAAGAGCTATGTCACAGTCAAACAGCAGTTCCCTACTGGGTTAATGTTGTTGGGAGTAAACAACAGGAGCTCTATTAGTTCCATCAAGTTTTTGAGTTACCACAGGACCTAGCTTTTAGTTTTCAATTATTTCTGTAATCATAGCATATGAATCCATGAGCAACCACAATTTTTGTTTGATGGCAAAAAACTGAAATATCTTATCGTCTTCTGCAAAGGCCCTCTATCCACATATCAAGTTTCATCCTTAACATACTTTTAAAGATTTTGCAGGATCCGGATTTTGGTTTTATAATATTTCCATTACCATAGCAACCACATGTTTTGTCCGAAAAAAACTTAACATGCATTTTCCCCATATGACCAAGTTCATCAATATAGCTTAAGTACAGCTTAAGTACTTTTTGAGCTATTGCAGGAACCAGCTTTGGACGGGTAAAATGGACAACATAGGCTAATCAGGGGCGACATTTTACGCACATGCATTAAGCCAGATTTTCTCAGCGGGACTAACATTTGTTTGAAAGGTCACAATAATACAAACAGGGGATAAAATGTTGACTAAAAAAAAGGTGATATGTGTCGTATTCTGAGAAAACTGGGCATAATGCTTGTGCGTAAATTGTCATCCCAGATTAGCCTGTGCAGTCTGCGACTGGGACGACAATTTCCGCTTTTATGGAATTTTTCGTTTAAATGATGTCTCTTCTTAGCGAAAATCCAGTTTTAGCGGAAAGTGTTCTCAGATAAGCCTGTGCGGACTGCACAGGCTAATCTGCGATGACACTCTACGCACAAGCATTTTGCCCAGTTTTCTCAGAACACGACACATATTCTTACGCTTTTCCTCTTCTTATTTTCCGAGTATCAACATCATCCCTGTGAAAGACGTCGAATTCATCAAAGTCGTAGATATTCTTACGTTCATGTACCAGGGTTGGAGGGGTTGCTGCCCTTGGTTTCCTACGAAGAACAAGGGCCATCAGAAAGATAACTCTTTATAATAATTATAAGAAGAAGAACAAAGTCATATAAATTATATTCAAATACTTTGTTAAATGTAATTGAAATAAAATTGAGATATTATAATCATAAGACACAAATTTGTAAAAGAATAATAATAATAATAATGAAGGGGGGGGGGGGAATAGGGATTTTTTTTTCAAATAGGGAATTTTTTAACCATTACCCCTTGAGAAAGGCCTGGTAATTATTCATGAAAAGGTAGCCTGAGGCCAATTTTCTTATCCAAAATATTAAACAGGGACATGTCATCAACAAACATTTTAGGAAATATTTGTACCTTAAATTGTACACATGATAGCATTGTCTTAAGCAACAGTAGCCAACAATAGTAGAAAAGTCCTGATTTAATAGAGGACATTTTTTTGGATTGGGTGGACTATCGATTTTAATTCACGAGTGATGAAAACAAATATTTTTCTAGATCACAAGTAAATTAAAATCAATATTCCACCCAATCCAACAAATTTTCTTTTATTTTATGCTTTTTCCAACTTTTATTTACATTTTTAGAGTTAAACTAGAGAATTACACTGGAATAATGATGCCATGATGTCAAAAATATTACTTCATTTTAAAGTTAAACAGTGTTTTATTTTTCACCGTTTCAAACAGTAAATTATCAGTTTTAATTCACTGATATTTCTCTATAAACCACTGGAAAGCATTAAAAAGGTTGATATTTAGAAAATTGGCTCAGCTTGCCAATAAACAACATTTGAAAATCAAAACATTCACTTTTCTTACATTTAAGGCAGAAAATAAATGAGTATTAATTGTTACAAGAAAGATCCTTGAACACTGTCACGTATGTAAACTATATCAATTAGATCATTGGAAATAACACACCTGCATTACCGGTAATGTTATTTGGTGTTTATCATTTCAAGGTAAAATATATATTTAGGTTACATTTACCTTGGTAGCTGCCTATCTAAGTCCCGCAAGCTAGCGGGAAGTCTGTCTTCTAACACTGAGTTGATAACTCTTTCCATGTCATACCCGAGCTCTTCTAGGCACAACTACAATTCAACAATATGTGATATACAAATGAACATTCAATTCCAACCGATCACCGTTTAAATCATTTAAAAATCAAGGAATAAACTTTTTTTAAAGAACAAGATACAAAATGCTCTTTTTTATTTGTTTGTGGTACAATATATTCAACACATGTTCATGTCCCAATTAAGCGTTGGTGTGTTGTATAGATATTTTTCCGGGAATTAAAATGAAAAATATTCTACCACAAAAAAGAGCATTTTGTATCTTGTTAAATCTATGTTATCAGAGGCATTGAAATTTTGGCTATTGCTATAAGGAACACTGATTGTTTATGAGTTAACTTTATATTACGAAATATTTTACGAAATATTCATTGATTTTAGGTGTTAATGGGGCTTTATCTCAGCATGGAAGCCAACATTACCTCAATGAAGCCTTCGCCCAGCTCTGGCAGCAGTTCTTTCACCGCTGAGATAAGGGACTCAAGCTCTACACCTGTCACTTGTGTAGCACAGGCACCGACAGCAGAGGTATCCTACAGTGGGCATCCAATTATTAAATTTGGTGAAATTATTTTTTGATGTAGTCAAACAAAATGTATTCATTAACATATATTGTGATTTGGGTTTCGAAAGACACAGATGAAGATCATACTGACATTGGAAATGATATTTAATTTAAACTTAAACTAATTTCAAGTTTTCCTCTGTGAAGTTTGTACACATACCTGTATTTTAGGTGAAATTATTGTGATGAAATAACATTCACACTATTATACTAGGAGCAGTATTATTTTTTATAACCAAACTTCATAAAAATGCATATATGTATGTGCCATTTTAAGTATTCATCGCTTTGTATTAAAGTGACCTTTTTACAGATTTTGGCATGTATTAAAGTTTGTCATTAAATGCT
The DNA here is from genome assembly GCA_007657795.1 of Dreissena rostriformis. Classification (NCBI taxonomy): domain Eukaryota; kingdom Metazoa; phylum Mollusca; class Bivalvia; order Myida; family Dreissenidae; genus Dreissena; species Dreissena rostriformis. The sequence goes on from VMBQ01002283.1 coordinate 119,405, forward strand.
TTAAATTAACAAGAATAACATTAAAGAAAGAAAAAAAGTAATCCTCAACTTGGCTTAAACCACTGACCCTTGGGATTGAAAGTATAGCACTTAAACCACTCGTCAATCCGTGCTCATATTTAGTGAGTGGACTGGTGCATTTTATACTTTATATAAGCCATCCTCATAGTGGCACAAAATATAACGATAACAACAGAACTCTCCAATTTAATTCAATCGTTTCGTGTTGCAACTCTTTATAATTTTCAAGTTTTTATATCTTCAAAATTACTGTTTCCTTGCAAATATCATAACTTCAACGAAAATTTGCAAGTCTACATTAATTTTTTCAATGTTGTTAATTCACCAGAAAGTGAAAAGGTCCCTTTTAACAATCAATCCAACTTCATGTAATACTCACATAATCCTCCACCTGGTAGGCATCTGGAGGAACAATATCAGACAATCCAGTGGTTGCCATGGTGCCCCCACTCGAGGCCCCGCCCTCCAGTGGGGAAGGGGACCCATCAGGGCTCTTCCTGCCCCCACGGTTCATGGCTCCTTTAGGGGCCTTGCGTTTGCCGAATGTAGCAAAGGCAAGGTTGACAGCCTCCTTAATGTACTGTATTCGGGTTTCATCGCTGATAATGCTGTCAAGAATTATTAATTAACATACAAGATAACCGGTTACCATTTAAGCAATGATACAAGAAAAGATTATCGTTGTTTTCATCAAATGAAATCTAGTGTCAAAATGCATAAAGGATCTAATACAAGCTTTCATTACATTAGGTAAACAAACATAATTTTTGTAAACAAGCTCAATAAAACGTGGTATTAAATTAAGATGTGAGTCACAACTTTTTATCACATGCTTTTCATGGGAACCCCCCCCCCCCCCCCCCCCCNCTTTAAATTGCACAAAAACAAAAAAACATGTTGAGTAGAGACATGATGTAATTTCATGTTGACAAAATAATTTTAATGAAATAATGTCAATCGGTTGGTCATTAAATTCCACATACAATCTGGCAAAGAAATAATAAAAAATATGCCCAAACTCATGTGTAAGATAAACATATTTGTGATGGGTTTATTACATAAAAAGTCAACATTTTGTACTCTTTGCATCTATTAAAAGGTCAAGGATACATGTCGCCGCCAGCCTGCAACAGGATGTCAATGTCACCTTGAAAACTGTGAACCCCTTCATAGTCGGCCAAGAATCTGGAAAAACAAATACTGATATCAGGTTCATACACACACATACACGACAAATACTCTACTGAAGTTGTAAAGATCTGAGAATATGTTTTATTATATTGTTTGTTTTCACATGCTTTAATAGGATAGGTCAGTAGGTCAGAAAGTAATTTCATTTTGTTATTTTTTTTTAATCAATAACAATTTTACTGTTTTTTAACACTCTTAATGGGATTCATTTTTGTAAAATGTGCTTCCAAGGTTGCTAAATTACATCAACATTAATGCAAAATAACAAGAGCATTTACACTGACCAACTATACAAAATTAACCTTCAAAATGTAAATATGTGTTTAAGCTAACAAGGGATATTTGTAAAACCGTTAATGCTCATACCCCCCCCCCCCAAAAAAAAAGAAAAGAAAACTAAACATAATTAACTTCAAGACTTGGAGTTACAAACTTCAATGAATATGAGCTTTGACCTGCTGATCTCAAAAGCCTTGTCAAGATATTGAGAGGAAACAAAATGGTTTACAGACTCTCCATCCAAACCGACGACGGACAGGTGCAAAGCACTACCTACCTGCTTCTTTGGAGGCATTATTATAGTGGGGAAAATGAGTCGCGTTCTAAGAAAAATGGGCATAATGCATGTGCGTAAAGTGTCGTCCCAGATCAGCCTGTGCAATCCGCACAGGCTAATCAGGGACGACACTTTCCGCTTTTATCACATGCTATACATTGTTTTCAATGTTATACAGACATAACATATTTTTTTTATATTACACATAGTGTAATACAACATTTTAAAGCGTTTTCATTGGATACAGAATCAAAAACTTACCAATCGCATGGCTTTATTTTGGTGAAATGATGTGTCAACATGAAATGACGTCACGATAGTAACAACTTTTAGATCTATCAGCATTTGTTTGGTCAATTAAGATGTATTTTATTTAGTTTAAAAGCATGTAATAAAAAAGATCTGACACTCGTTGTCATATCATACCATATTTTATTAAACTTGTCCAGAAAATTCGTTAGTAAGCTTGCCAAAAGCTCGCTTACTAACAAAATTCCTGAACTCTTTAATAAAATATGGTATGATATGACAACTTATGTCAGATCCTATATTAATGACATTTTTCTTTTAAATGAAGTCTCTTCTTAGCAAAAATCCAATTCAGGCGGGAAGTGTCCTCCCTGATTAGCCTGTGCACACTGCACAGGCTAATCTGGGACGACACTTACACACGTGCATTATGCCCAGTTTTCTCAGAACACGACTAAAATGAGATGAGTCCATACCTCCTGTCATTCAGAACGGCAGTTATGACGTGTAGATAGTCCTCTATGAAGTCAGACGCCACATCCCTACAAGCAGGAACCAAATTCAGTTGACATTTCAAACACATTCTTAAATTATTTGAGTAAATGTAACCTGCATATGAAAATATATCAAAGCGTAATTGAATAACAATATGCTCATAACATAAGATGCAGTATTAAACCTACCACTTAAAAAAGATGTATTTCCTATTTTCTGAAGGTTAAAATTGAATTGAATCACACTGTTTTTCCATATGATATTTGAACATAAATTACACCACCATGCTCCTTATAAGATGTTCTGTTAAAGGGTTGTATAAAAACAATCTGATCTTTTTGTCTACTCGTATGTACATCCCCCTTTAAGAGTATTGGGCATCGTAAAGATTAAGTTCTGAGTTTGAAGTAGGGTCGGGTCAAAAGGATTATTAATACCAAACCTCTCATTTTCTATCGAGTACCATTACCCCAGGGGGGTAACTTACTATGTACGGGGATATAGGGGTGTGCCGCAAATATGGGGTGTGTTTTTCGACTAAAATTATCGATATGGGTATGGTTTTGAGCATCTAAGTATAGATATGGGTATTGAAATCAGAAATTTGCTTGTATATAAATGCATACATATTTGAAAGTATCAGTATCAAAATGGGTATGATAAATTTCATTCTTGTATACAAATGGGTATCAAAAAGTTAATTTAGTCCATCTGTAATAATGGCGCCAAAAATCGATGCGAGAAACTGTCAGTTGTAAACGAAGCGTAGTTATAGTATTTACAAGTTGTAAATAACGTCATCAATGACATCACAAATTCTAAACTATGATGACGTAGTTTTTAAAAGTGCTTACATGGTATTGTATACAAATGGGTCCGCTTTTTCAAAAATCTTGTATCAAAATGGGTCTACTTTATCAGAGTTCCGGTATAAAAATGGGTCACATTTCGGAAGTCTCAGCGGGACACCCCTACCCTAAAATTTGGGAAGTTACCCCCCCCGGGTTGTGAAGTCTGCACAGGCTAATCTGGGATGATACTTTATGCATGTTCATTCAGTTTACCAAGCGCACGGCTCAGACTTTACATAGTATTTGCAACTTTGGAAGTAGCGCTTGTCTTAAATTTCTGCCTATATGAGTTTTTGTAATGATTGTTTGTTACAACAGTTTAAATCTTGGCCCAAAAAT
>VMBQ01002283.1:123636-137874 GCA_007657795.1 Dreissena rostriformis
AATGTGGACTGCTTTAGATAACAATCAATGCTTTTGGACTGCTTTAGATAACAAATAATGCTTTTGGACTGCTTTGGATAACAAATAATGCTTTTGGACTGCTTTAGATAACAATCAATGTGGACTGCTTTAGATAACAATCAATGCTTTTGGACTGCTTTAGATAACAAATAATGCTTTTGGACTGCTTTAGATAACAAATTATGCTTTTGGACTGCTTTGGATAACAATCAATGTGGACTGCTTTAGATAACAATCAATGCTTTTGGACTGCTTTAGATAACAATCAATGTGGACTGCTTTAGATAACAATAAATGTGGACTGCTTTAGATAACAATCAATGCTTTTGGACTGCTTAAGATAACAATCAATGTGGACTGCTTTAGATAACAAATAATGCTTTTGGACTGCTTTGGATAACAATCAATGCTATGCAGAGGCATGCAATGCTGGTACAATAAAATGTCATCAAGTACCAGTATGTTTCAGTGCTACAGTTAGGATTTCAAAAGGGCAGAGGGAATATTTATTTTTTATTATAGATCAATAACAGTGTTACAAGATATTTATAAATTATAATATGTAAATGCAATTGTGCCATGTATGGAATTTACTTTTTTTTTTTTAGACATGGACAGATTAAAAGGGTAGGGCCTTGGAACAGCGGCCCACGGGTTCGGATGGGCAGGGCCGTGTCCTCTTCCATAAGGGCTAGCTGAAGCATTGCAGTATTCCTTCACAAAGTAGCTGAAACCAAAGAGTGGTACTTAATGTATGTCAACTATCAGTGACATACAAGCTAAAACTGTCATTCTCTGCCACATTCTTCTGAAAATGGTTCCACTCTGAAATATTGTGCCCAAGCTTTTGCCATCAGGGTAACCTTTTCTCAAGCATTGGCTGGATACAGCAGTGGTTCCCAGCTGAAATATTGTGTTCAGTTTAGACCATCAAGGTTACCTTTTCTCAAGCAATGGCTGGATACAGCAGTGGTTTTCAGCTGAAATATTGTGTCCAGCTTATACCATCAAGGTTACCTTTTCTCAAGTAATGGCTGGATACAGCAGTGGTTCCCAGCTGAAACATTGTATCAAGCTTATACCATCAGGGTTACCTTCTCTCAAGCAGGGGCTGGATACAGCAGTGGTTCCCAGCTGAAACATTGTGCCCAGCTTATACCATCAGGGTTACCTACTCTCAAGCAGGGGTTGGATACAGCAGTGGTTCCCAGCTGAAACATTGTGTCCAGCTTATACCATCAGGGTTACCTTCTCTCAAGCAGGGGTTGGATACAGCAGTGGTTCCCAGCTGAAACATTGTGTCCAGCTTGTACCATCAGGGTTACCTTTTCTCAAGCAGTGGCTGGATACAGCAGTGGAACACGACGGTCTTGAACACTTCCAGAAGGTGGTTCTTTGCCAGCGTCAGCTTCTGCTTTAGCTCCTTCTTCGTGCTGTAACAAAATAAGCTTATCAAAACATGTAAGCTGCACTCGAGGAAAACTGGGCTTACCAGTAATAGATGTGTGTGAGGTGTCGTCTCAGGGATGACACTTTCCTCCTTACTTGATTTTCGTTTTAAATTGACTTCCATTTAACAAAACATTCCATTAAGCATAAAGTGTCGTCCCTGATTAGCCTGTGTAGAATGTGCGGCTCATATACATATATCTGGAGTTCATAAGCACTTAGCGATATGATCTTTTGCCCTAAATCTTAAGAACAATATTTTTTTTTGGGGGGCAATTTTTGAATTTTATAGTATGGGAAACACTTTACAATTACATGCTTATTAATATCAGGATAAGTAAAATGAAGTTATATCAGGCTATTAATTTTTGTAAAAACAGTCTTACAGCAGCCTATAATAAAGAAGTCATCTAAAATGCTGCATTCAATAAACGCATAATTATGACCCCCCCCCCCCNTAGTTCAATGTCAATGTCAAAGAAAGGTCAGGTGATGCATTGCATTTATAGTGTTCAAAGACATCATCAATGCAAATATCAAAGATTTGTAGAAATAATTATTGATGTCAGACAAAACGTGTCATTTTTGGGTTAACCTCCCTAGGACAGAAAAACGAAAAAATAAAATGACATGCAAATCGCTTATAGCCACTTTATGCCTTCGAGCATTCTGTAGGTCATATAAAGCCTAAAAACTTGCATAAGTTAATAAGATTTTGCTCGGTTGTAGAGTACATCTTTGAACAGATTAGAAAATAGTATATGACCTTACAATTCATTGAATAACTACACATTGGTAAGACATTTATGTATATTTGCACATACCGTTTATATTTGCTTTGAATTCAGCTAAAGTCAAAGTAGTAAAGCAAAGAATCTGCAATATTTTGTTTATTGTAAGCTAAAAAAAATAAATTTAAACGTTCACCTTATATCCAGTTCTTTCTGTTTCAATGTTGCAAACATTTCTGGAACTACAGCATCATAAAATGCTGGAAGTTTGACAAGAAACTCCCCACCATGGAAGGCGATGCAGGCACTGGGGTAAACATCAAGGAATGAGGTCAAGGTCATACCAATGTCTGACAAGTACAGAATAATGTCCTTGAATTCTCCAATTGCCATGGTAACCAGTGACACAGTGTTACCAAGTTTCTGAGGTGTTTGTGACTCTGGGTCGGGATGAATGCCACATTTAGCCATGATGTTGTCAAACACCTGGCAAAAAAAGAAAAAGGCATGAATTTTCATGCTTTTAAACTTTTGTTTCTGTTAACAAAAAAGGAAGTTGATCTTTTCTCAATGATCTGGTGGCCCTAAACAGAATTAAGACTTTATTCATTACAACTATTTTCTACTGCAAAATGTCATTTTTTTCTCTTGCATAAGCATATTTCCTGCTTCAATTTAATGGAAAGACGTATAACAGAAAATTCTTCGTAATACAGCAAAGATGCACTATAACACTTATAAATGCACCTAAAAGGACCTCCATTAGGCTTTGAATCTAAGCGAATCGAAAATCTTATTTGTCACACAAAGTAATTGTCAATATAAAAGAAGTGATGTAGTTGCAAAACCCGTCAGGGTGCACACACACACACCAATATATTAAAGTGCATAACAAATCTGGATAACAAATACTGAATACAAATATCTCATCATGCTATACTATTATTACTTTAAGTGTTCCAATACTTTAAATTTTCGGACAACCCAGTTTTTAGCCAAAATAATTATTTTTCTTGACTCTAAATTTTCGGACATTTTTTATGTCCAAAATTAATGATTATTTTTAAGTGTCCGAAAACTCAGAGTAATTACGTTAGCAGAGACAGAGTGTACCTCACTCAAAGTGCCAACCATTCCAGCCAGGTCCTCATTATACTTTGGCTGCTGTGTGAAGATGTTCTCAATCATCCGAGCCAGCAGAGGCTTGTTTCCCTGCCCGTACAGGACACACAGGTCCAGCAGTTTGGGTATATCGTACAGGAAGTTCTCATACAGGATCTCACCAAACACGCTTGGCGTGATGTGACATTCCTACAAATATTATAAAAACTCATGAAATACACGAACAAGAAAGCAATTATGACCCTAAAGCACTCAATTTAGGTTATCATCACATACCTACTAAGGGACATACTCGGGGTATCTTAAGAAATTATGCATCTACACAGCACATTAAAATCTATAAATTGACTAACAGTGAATTTTATTTACAATATAGTATGCTTTTTATGATGCACTGTCTTGCTCTTTGCAAATACACAATTTCAACTATGACCTTTGATTCCTTATATGTTGACATTCTCATGCAGGTAAGGAACACAAGGCGATGGACTTCATCATGTGACTTCTTTGCGGAAGATGGCAGTTTTGCTATCGTTTCATAGGTGCGAGGAGCATATCGCAGATAGCTATCAATGCATCTGTGTAAGCTCTCGTCAAATATGGCCTGAAAAAAATTAATCAAAATTGCAACAGCATATAACTAGAGTTTTGTCGTAAACGTCACTAATACCCATGAACTGCTTTGTCAGCAAGATTCAAGGGCAAACAACTCAGGAATGTGTAAATTGCACTGGATGGAAACAGTGTCCAGCACATCTACACTTCATGGTAATGACTTATTAATAGTTTCAATTAAACTGCTTAAGAAAAACTTCAAACATTTTATGTGGACAAACTGACTGCGACTGACAAACAGACCAACAGCGTGACACAATTAACCCCCCTCCCTGTGGGTGTATTATATAATTTCTCTGGTCAAAATGTACATGCCAAGGATTGCTTAAAATTTAAATATAAATCTCTAGAAGTTTGACTTTAATATCATTTACAGAATTTATATTGTATGGCACTGGGGATATATCCAGTGACACCACAAACCGCATTAAAACTGTTATTATGAAAATGACTTCATTTAAATACATGAAGGTTTGGTATACATAATGTCAAATTAAAATAATTTTCTTAGTTATTATGAGCGAATAATGAACCATTAATTCCTCTGATTTTCACTGGCAGAAAAAAAATGACCCCAGTCTTTTTATCAGTATCTATCAGATAACAGTTATAAAATAAAATCCCTTTATTTTTTAAGCCTGAAGTATACTTAAATGTACCCCAGGTACGGAAAATATACTAAAACGTACCTGACCAATTTAGACTGTACCCAAGTTTTATTCCGCCCAAAATCTGATGTGGTAAAACGTGCTACGGAATATGAAAAATTCTCCTTGAACAAAAACTGCCTCATCATTATTTTTTAGAGTACGAGTTTCGATAATAAAGAGGTCATGATACAAAATATTGACATAAATATGAACAAAATTAATTAAAAATTTAAAGCCGACAACTTCCAATTAAGCATTAGAATTCCTGGGTACATTTTAGTGTATTTTCCGTTCCCGGGGTACATTTAAGTATACTGAAGAGAACCTGGGGTACATTTAAGTAGTACCCAAGCAATGACCAATCTAGCTGCAGTTTGCTAGGCCACTGTCTCCCCTGGCACCAGAATCTCCCATGAGGCAACTGTCTCACCTGGCACCAGAATCTCACATGAGTCAACTGTCTCACCTGGCACCAGAATCTCCCATGAGGCAACTGCAGCAGCAAATGTAGGTCATCCTCGATGAATCTCAGCCTCTCCAGCCATTCCTCATATTGACCTTTGTCTGAGAGGTCAATGGGCGGAGCCTGGTAGCCAACAAACTGGACTTCATCCATCCACCTTGGGTCCTTAAAATAAAACAAATTGGTGTTTATAAAAAAAACTTCAGCTAACACTGGTTACAGGTTTTATATCACTTACTTAGTCTTTGAAATATTGAAATAACTAGACCATCAACTGATCAATTTTTTACCTTACAATTTTATAATTACAACTATTAACCCAAAACAATTTTTTCTAGCCCAAACTTTAAAGAAAACCCTAACACAAGCGACGTACCTGATTGAATAACAATAAGAGTCTAGTTTATTTTAATTTATATCTTCATAAAGGTAAAAAAGCACAACAAAATACAACATTTACTTCTGCTTTGCTTCTCAATGTTTTCATCATAACTCTATGGTAGATTGCAAAAGAACACATGTAAATATTGTTAACATTTTCTAAGTTGATAATCATCATGAATGAAGAAATGTTTTGCTTTTAAAAAAAACCTTATTTCTGGCATTAATACAGTCGATTGATGTATAAACTATAACGGATAGCTAAGGACTTCGAGTCTCATTTCAAGGTAAACACCATGCATTCCGGAGTACTTATACCATTAAACCTCGAAAAACAAATGTCTTTTTAATTGAAACATGCCAGCGGTTTTAAATTTCCGACAAAAATTATTTGTTTACAGTGCCAATTTCATGCATCACTGATTCAGTTATTACCGGATCACTTAGGTCTATATCGGATAACATGTGTATCGTGTTATTTCTTAAAATTTGACCCAGCATTTGTGAAAAATATTGCAAGATATGTACATTGCCAGAAAGGAAATTCATTTCTGCGTTCAATAAGACCGAGTTCATGGAAATCGCTGCACAATTGATGAAGAAATGGCTGTTCAAAGCGATGCACCCTATAAAAGGTTATTTTGAGTTTATTACCTTATTTATTTATTTTATTTGAAAAATATGTTTTCAGAGAAATCGATATTTCATTATAATTTGATTATTTTTCATTCAAAATGATGTTTTTACTAATAAAAATCATAGGCACACACTAACCACCAGTGTATTGGACATCTTCAATTGAGTTTATATGTAGTTTGAGACAATCCCGTCATTCCTGAATATGGGCCACATGTCCGTTATTCACTAAATCACGAGTTGCTGCTTTCATGCTTATTTTTATATGGTACGCATCAATTTGGTTTTTGAGCATAATTACTTTTGTAAAGGACACATTTTACTAAAATATTGCATCAGTGAACATTATGTTTACCTAACAAAATCTGCAAAATTCAAGAAACCATACGTCTTCTCTTTTCCTTTCATCACAAAAACGTTGCGTACATAACATGACCTTGTTTTGCTTTCAAAAACAGAAACAGTTGTAAACATTGACACACGTCAAGAACAACATGAATCGACTGAACAATTATAGGCTTTTTGTATTCAATTCATAGAAAACTATAAATCTTTACATAAATAAAAGTATTTTGCACATTTTTTTTAACCTATCAGTTACTCACTAAAATCCGCTATACACCAATCGACTGTATTTTATTCCCGAGCCAGGCAATCATAATTGATCTTTTTGTTAGCTCTATATATTTTTACTTTCATTGGCGAACTGGCGATTGACTAGATCACCTATTTCGCACACTTGGTCTTCACAAATACTATTAAAATATAAAGTAATTGAGTAAAATCGGTGTCCGTGATTTCGACATACTACCCATACTAGTTGTTTGTTGTACTCATTCTACCTGTAGAAAGACGCTTAAATAGTTTCAAAGGGCAAAGACCGGGATGTCACAGGTTCAATCCCCACTGGGAGCGTTCCTTCGATCTCCCCCAAAAGACACAAAGTACTGGTTCCAGTGAGGTCGTCAGTTCCGAAAATTCTCCAGTTCCGAAACAAATAAAAATTTAAAAAAACACTTTTAGCAAAACAAATTGTGCAGTCATGAACAATAACATTTGATGTTTTTTTCCGCAAAAACCGGAATTAAACAGACAACTCTAAACAGTCACCATCATTGATGATTGAAGCGCTCGCAGACATTTTTTCGAATGGCGCAAAATTCTGCCTGTGGGTGTGTAGATCAGTGAGAAAGAAACAATTATTTTCCTAATCCATTGTCAACGGTAAGTGATCGCGGTATCAAGTTGAAGGATATTTATCAGAGAATCAGAAAACAACTAGATGTGTACATTTTGAGTTGAACTGCTGATTAAAACACGGGAAACAGACACCCTGGTACAGATTTCAGTTTCGAAACACCCTTTCCCGTAATGGGGGTTGTCTCCTGAATCGTAACGTTACCCTTTCACTGTATTTTCTGTTTCAAGATTTTTTTTTAAATATGGTCCACTGAAACATTCATTACAAATCAGCCTGTGTGGACTGCAGCAGCACAGGCTAATCTGAGAATACTGAGATAACAATTATGCAGATGGAATATACATGGTTTTCTCTTGAAAGGGTCCTTTTGTTTTTGTTTTCTTTATTGTAATTTTTGTTTTCTTTATTGTAGCCTGGAAACTGGTAGGTTCGGACACTTAAATATTCGAGTGGCGCATGCGTATTGACATTAAGCGAGAAGTGGCAAAAAAGTGCTGGACAATTGAAAATGAACAATAAACAAACTAACAACAACATGAATTTCATCAGAACAGTCCGAAAACATTAACTTTCTAAAAATAGAATGACCCATTTGATGGCTGTGTTTCGCTTAGGCGCACCGGTAGGTTCGGACATCCGGATGTTGTGAAGTTGCATGAGGCTCTCGAAGGGGGATTTACATTGATTTAAAGTGTAACCGAATAAAGAGAGTGTCTTCTTTATTTTAAAACAATGAACATGCTAAAATGGGCTCAAACGAATAATAAATATGTACAATTTTGATAAAACTATGAGAAAATATATATAACAGACAGACAGACAGACGTCAGTGACGTTTCGACGGTCTCAAGTATGCCCAGCTGAAAAAAAAACGACTTGCTTCTTTTTCGATCGAGAGCCCGTGTCTTAAAAAAAAATTCTATCTGTATCTTACTGTCCTTATCAAGCTTGATTTTCATGTATAATTTGATTATTTTAAGATATCAAACTTTACTGCGATAATTGGCCGCTAATTGAAACATTACACGGATAAAACTTCCCCATATGAGGCCTATATTTTTATTTATACCGCCTACTGTTTACGACACATAATCATATAATGATTGTCTCAATTTGCTGCATTCTCTCTCGGATTATGAGACAGAAGATTTTTGTTAATTTCTTAAAATAAATTTGTGAGTCTTGCCATGGAAACCGTTAATAAATAGGTTCGTTTACGTTTCTTTTACACAGAATGTTAAATTATTAGCCGTGTACAGCGCATGTTCTTGATTTTTCTAACTGGAAAACGGCAGTGTGTCTTCTTGTCAAAATATTGTCAGAAGATTGGCTCGCGACTTACCGTCTATAACTTCGATTTCACGTCATTTTTAGAACGTCCGAACCTACCGGACTGTCCGAATCTACCAGTATAGGGGCTAATTGTTATTACAAGTTCTGTGATTACATACCAATCAGGTTATGTTGTTTATATTTTAAGAATAAAATAAATAAATGATTTTGACGGTTAGAGTTTGTTTTGCGACAACCCCTGTAATGAAAATGCACCTGCTGTCACCTGATTCGCTATTGGAGAATATTAACCGGAAATGGAGAAACTGTATGATCGAGAATTACATAAACACACATTTATATTTAGAAAGTAACTGAAAATCAAGGTGAGCGCAGGATCGACGTTGAAATTATCTGACAAATACCCTATATTCGAAATCAATGTCGGTCGCTGTTTTTAAGAATACATTTATGATTTCTTTAGTGATTCGGAACTGACGACCTCACTGTTATATTCCCAGGAAACGGACACGAGAGTGTTTCAATTAGCCAAAGGCAGCAGGCTTGCACTGCAATCGAGCTTAAATAAATAGGTTTAAACCAAAACCAAAGATTTGTATAAACATTAATAAGATGGAACAAGTCACAATAATTCAAGTTTCAAGTTTAAAACAAATTGATAATATGACAAGTCATGTATGAAATAAAATTCAAAAGAAGACGACATACCAAAGCTGGAACACTTTGTTTACTTTTGCCATCTTGTAGTAAAATCTTCTGTTTATCAAGTGGAACGCTCATTTTAATATTGAGATCAATTAAGACATCAAGGACTGTAGATGTAGCTACTTGGTTAGATTTTTTGACAGATTGCACAACCTGATGCTGAAGCAGGGTACCAGCATATTGACGGGAGTAGCTCACGCCTAAAAAGTTATACATCTTTTAAACAACAATGATTTTATTTTTTGAATTCTTATGAAATACAAAGATAATAACGTTAAATAATATTTGAGGTAGGCCATATTTAATTTGTCCCTTTTAATGGCTCTTTTTAAAGCCGATATTTATTTTTAATAATTGACCCTTCAAGATGGCTGCACCCAGTAAGGCTGAGTACCTCAAAAAGTATTTATCCGAGAATGCCGAGCAGAAGAAAAAAAAGAAAAGACCAAAAGTACCAGGGATTCCAGCTAAACGCATGAAGTAGTTCCGTTTGCATATTAAACCGACTGAGTTGCATAATTGTATGCTNCAAAAACGTTGCGTACATAACATGACCTTGTTTTGCTTTCAAAAACAGAAACAGTTGTAAACATTGACACACGTCAAGAACAACATGAATCGACTGAACAATTATAGGCTTTTTGTATTCAATTCATAGAAAACTATAAATCTTTACATAAATAAAAGTATTTTGCACATTTTTTTTAACCTATCAGTTACTCACTAAAATCCGCTATACACCAATCGACTGTATTTTATTCCCGAGCCAGGCAATCATAATTGATCTTTTTGTTAGCTCTATATATTTTTACTTTCATTGGCGAACTGGCGATTGACTAGATCACCTATTTCGCACACTTGGTCTTCACAAATACTATTAAAATATAAAGTAATTGAGTAAAATCGGTGTCCGTGATTTCGACATACTACCCATACTAGTTGTTTGTTGTACTCATTCTACCTGTAGAAAGACGCTTAAATAGTTTCAAAGGGCAAAGACCGGGATGTCACAGGTTCAATCCCCACTGGGAGCGTTCCTTCGATCTCCCCCAAAAGACACAAAGTACTGGTTCCAGTGAGGTCGTCAGTTCCGAAAATTCTCCAGTTCCGAAACAAATAAAAATTTAAAAAAACACTTTTAGCAAAACAAATTGTGCAGTCATGAACAATAACATTTGATGTTTTTTTCCGCAAAAACCGGAATTAAACAGACAACTCTAAACAGTCACCATCATTGATGATTGAAGCGCTCGCAGACATTTTTTCGAATGGCGCAAAATTCTGCCTGTGGGTGTGTAGATCAGTGAGAAAGAAACAATTATTTTCCTAATCCATTGTCAACGGTAAGTGATCGCGGTATCAAGTTGAAGGATATTTATCAGAGAATCAGAAAACAACTAGATGTGTACATTTTGAGTTGAACTGCTGATTAAAACACGGGAAACAGACACCCTGGTACAGATTTCAGTTTCGAAACACCCTTTCCCGTAATGGGGGTTGTCTCCTGAATCGTAACGTTACCCTTTCACTGTATTTTCTGTTTCAAGATTTTTTTTTAAATATGGTCCACTGAAACATTCATTACAAATCAGCCTGTGTGGACTGCAGCAGCACAGGCTAATCTGAGAATACTGAGATAACAATTATGCAGATGGAATATACATGGTTTTCTCTTGAAAGGGTCCTTTTGTTTTTGTTTTCTTTATTGTAATTTTTGTTTTCTTTATTGTAGCCTGGAAACTGGTAGGTTCGGACACTTAAATATTCGAGTGGCGCATGCGTATTGACATTAAGCGAGAAGTGGCAAAAAAGTGCTGGACAATTGAAAATGAACAATAAACAAACTAACAACAACATGAATTTCATCAGAACAGTCCGAAAACATTAACTTTCTAAAAATAGAATGACCCATTTGATGGCTGTGTTTCGCTTAGGCGCACCGGTAGGTTCGGACATCCGGATGTTGTGAAGTTGCATGAGGCTCTCGAAGGGGGATTTACATTGATTTAAAGTGTAACCGAATAAAGAGAGTGTCTTCTTTATTTTAAAACAATGAACATGCTAAAATGGGCTCAAACGAATAATAAATATGTACAATTTTGATAAAACTATGAGAAAATATATATAACAGACAGACAGACAGACGTCAGTGACGT
The DNA here is from genome assembly GCA_007657795.1 of Dreissena rostriformis. Taxonomy (NCBI): domain Eukaryota; kingdom Metazoa; phylum Mollusca; class Bivalvia; order Myida; family Dreissenidae; genus Dreissena; species Dreissena rostriformis. The sequence continues at coordinate 135,060 of VMBQ01002283.1, forward strand.
TTCGACGGTCTCAAGTATGCCCAGCTGAAAAAAAAACGACTTGCTTCTTTTTCGATCGAGAGCCCGTGTCTTAAAAAAAAATTCTATCTGTATCTTACTGTCCTTATCAAGCTTGATTTTCATGTATAATTTGATTATTTTAAGATATCAAACTTTNTCCTCTGTCATCCAGGCGCTTGCTAACTTTCGAATGAATAAAATCTTCGCCGCGGAACGATAAGTATTCAAATGAAAAATTACCAAAATTTAGCAAAGAATTTTCGATCCAGACTTGTATCTTATGGCATCAAACCAATTTGAAAGAATAAGCGTAAAAGTCAAATTAATTGCGTTTTCAATACGCATTATATTGAATTTCTTTGCTTTTTCAAACATTTTAATAGGGCGAAAAACGCCGATACGCAGCTTATCTGGGGCACTGAAACGTGCTGTATTTTTGTCTGTGTTGTCATCATCTTTATTCGTCTTAGTAAATACTTGCTTACTGCAACTGCACAATTGTGCGACAATGTCCCAGAGACAGCACATTAGCCGAGAGATAGATAGATACACATTTTTGACCCACAAAAAAACATTTAAACCTTAAGAAAGTTCCAAGCCTTCCCGTAACTAACACAGCAGTGTTCAAGTAAATTATTTAGGAAATAGGGTTTTCACAAATTGATTTTGAAATATAGGGTTATTTCATTTTGGAAATACTCAAATAGGGTGAAATAAAATACCTCATAATCATTGCTGCTTTACTTCTGTCATAGCTGCACACTCGTATTGGTTCAATGAAACTGTTAACTGTCTTGATTAAAACGTGATAGAAAATCAAAGTAGAGGCGCTTAACAAATACACACACAGATTGCAAGCGTATGTTGTCGTTAATAATGTAGTCACACGCTTTATTTATTCTGAAATCTTGTCCAAAGAGCGTTTGAATAACTTTCATTGTTTTTCTCATCCATCATTCAGGATGTGATATCAAACTTGCTGCGGCACGATAATAATTCTAAAGAGAAAATAACGAATATTAGCAAAACATTTTTGATTGAGACTCTTGAATTGTACACATCAAATGTAAAGGATTTGCGTCATAGTTAAAATGGTTGCGTTTTCAATGGTACGTATCAATTTTTTTTAACGTTTTAATTGGGTGAAAGACGCAGATACGCTGCTTATCTGGGGCACTGTAAGAGAGATTTACTGTAAACAAGACTTTAGTACAAATCTCAAGTTTTAACTTTTAATTTTAGCACAAAGTTTAATCTTATACATGTGTCTTAAGTTTCATGTATTAGGACAGAAAGTTTGTGGGATTTTACTGATACATTTAAATGTTTAAATGTAATATTACAATGAAAGTCACGATTGCATATTCTGTCACTGTATGGTTAACAGACAAAAATGTAAAAAAAATTATGAATTGCTAGCATCACATCTTTTGCAGGTCAAGAATTTCATAAGAATCTTGACTTGATAATCCACAGGGTCATTTGACTCTTGGTTTTCAAAAGCTGTTGAAATCACATCTTAATTGCAGGTCACGAATTGTTGATGATGATGTTGACTTTAAGTCCTTACTTCCTGACAATTTGTCCAACACTTTGGAAGATGATGTGGGTGACAATGATCCAACTGTGGCGGACGTGATTGATGAGCGTCCGGAGAGTGTCCAGATCCTAGAAAAATATCGGAAATCTGGAGCTTGGAGAGTAATGGGCGATGGTGAGCAAACATTATGGTGGACACCATAACCATTACGCCACAGCGACCTGTATATAAAATTATTTTGTTATAAGCTCAATGTTTAAGTATGTATGCATTTTTAACCTGTACAACCTAATTATGTTACTATAATGATAATGATCAACATAATCAAAATAATAATTAATTATGATAACAGGCCTTTTCCCGGCCAGTTTGGGAAAACATGCAATTTCAGGATTCGGAATTGTTTCACGCGCAATGTCCACTGATTTGGGAAAAACTAATTTCATATAACTCTTAATAATAACTTAAAATAGAAGAAAACAATCATATCAATTATAGTTATATACATTGTAAGATTTAATTGAATTAAAATTAAGATATAGTAATCATTAGACTTTTCTTACTGAAAAAAATAATCTTTTCACATTAGGAATATTTTAATAATTTCGCATTGGGAATTTGTCTGTTTAACGGACCCGTAGATACGCAAGGGAAAGGCCTGGATATTAACAATCTAAAGTTACTTAACGAGATTTGATATACCTTGGTTATGAATTAACACAAAGATGGGAAAAAGGCCTATATCTGCGTTATGTATTTTTATATTTTGTCCTTTTGCACATTTATATTTAGGTTATTAAAGGGACTAGTTCACATATTGATGAAGTAACAATTTGCTTATTTTTTGTCGCAGCTTCAAGAAATAAAAGACCACTGTAACTCAGGGAGCAAAATACCACAAATCGAAAAGACAGCTTTGTTAATGAATAATTATTTTAAATGGATAAAATTGTAAACATGTTACAAACACAAAGCAATTTAATGATTTGAAATGATTCTGTTGTTTCTGTTAAATTTTAATTGAACACATGGATCTCTTGTAAAATACAGATCTTGATACAACAGTCGGTATAGCTGAGTGGTTAAGGCAGTAGTATTTTTGTCTGAAGGTCACTGGTTCAAGCTAATTTTTATAAAATTAAATTATGTTTTTATACCCCCTTTACCATTGGTAATGGGGGCTATATAGGAGTCACTTTGTCGGTCGGTCTGTTGGTCTGTCTGTCCAGAAAGCTTGTCCGGGCCATAACTATGTCATCTATCAAGGGATTTTAA
>VMBQ01002284.1:0-44737 GCA_007657795.1 Dreissena rostriformis
TTGTCAATTTACCAATCTGTTGGACGGCCCCTTTAATTTGAGGTCAATTGGTAAATAAATGAAGAAGTGATGTTAAAACAAAATTTTGGGTGGGCGTGGTCGGACACTATCTCCTTCACTATTAGCACTAGAACCTTGAAACTAACACACATGGTAGCTATGAGCATAGTTGCGAAGTGCACTATTTGGAATTTTGATCTGACCCCTGGGTCTAAAGTAATTATCATGTGCATTTTTAAAGCGTGGGGATAATGATTACACACATTAGTATCAAATACATGTGTTGATTATTCATGGGTAAGATGTTGTAATTTTCATTATGCGTCATACAAAAATCTTTCTACACAAAAACGTTGCACGCATGTATTCTACTATTTCACATGTGGCATCAATGCATGTGAATGTATGATCATGTATAATCAAACAATCATGAACAAGTGATGTGTTTGTCAGAAACACAATGCCCCCTACTGCGCAGCTTTGAAATACAATTTCTATTTATCATTTGGCAGGTATAGAAATCATCTCCCTTTAAAGCTTATTACTTCCCTTGGATTTTGTTTTTTGACCTTTGACCTTGAATGATGACCTTGACCTTTCAGCACTCAAAATGTGCAGCTCCATGAGATACACATGCATGCTAAACACCAAGTTGCTATCTTCTATATTGCAAAAGTTATGGCCAAAGTTTTCGGACNTAGCCTTAACTCATAGTCATGGGTAAATTTATTATTCTCTATTCTCAAAATACGATCCCCTCCCCTCATCATTGCCAACATAAAACTTCATCTTCAGCAACATCATAATCATAAGTAAATTAGTTCCTTATAAATAATAACACAGACAAATTAGGAGTGGGTGATTGTATTTGACGGGGCTTTATACACATTAATACAAAACACAATTCTTCTGACAACCGTATGTCTTCAATTGGCAACAAAGATCGACATCAATGGCACCGCTACGTTAAAGAGTCTTGAGACGTCCATTAATGTTGCGACATCCTTCTCATATATCTAAGAACTGAGACGATACTAAATCAATTCTTTAGAACACGTCGTTATACGAATCAGTAAACATGCATATGTACATTATGTCGCCTGCTGGATATGATATGTTAACCGATTTTTTCGGCGTAGCTGGTTAGCCCAGCTTTTCACCTTGGATGACTTACGTAACGCCAGCAGACCCAAATGAAAACACTCAATCACATTTTGGCCCAGTAACAATTACGCATTACCGGTAAGTTCCATCCCCCATTCCCCAAGACTTTCAGGGTCAGTGCTGGGTCAGTAAATCGTCAGTGGAAGACGAAATGTACTACACGTATCAATAAACGCCTTGTGTTAATAACACATTATTGCTTTCAAGATATCAAATAACACGAATTTTAGGGGAAGAAATGAATGAAATCCTATCGGTAAATGCCATTTGTCTTGTATTGTGAGACAAACCACTGAAATGGTATAGTGTCCATGATAGAAGGGAAATAAATCGTTTAATTAACTAGCCACACATGTGTGACGTACGCGGTCAGTCTGTATGAAAATCTTTCCTGCAAGCCAGAATAGCCTACCGATATTTGCTTGTATGCTATAAATAAAACAGTGTGTCTTCAATTTTTAATCAGAAAGTATTGTGGTTTGATGTTCTATTTACAACACTCAATGAGATTTTTAAAGACGCGCGTCATGTGAAAATGGGTCTTATGCAATTTGCTGCCAGCGTAGCTTCAGCCCAGCCTGCCCATCCGCGCAATCTTTTAGGAAATGCATACTCAGGAGATACCGCTAAACCTTGCGTGCTTTTTTACAGAGGAAAGCATAGTCCATGACTAGACAGTGCAAGTGCGAAAAGCGTAGCCCATGACCAGATTGCGCAAGTGCGCAGACTGGGCTTGAGCTACGCTTGCCGCATATGCTATAAGACCAATTTTCGCATGACGCGGATGTAACAGTGTTATTTGAATGTGTGAAAAGAAAACTGCGTCTTAATCAAATACAAACATACCATATGTTTCGATGATAAAGAAATAAATTAATAATATGTCACGTGAGGGCACATATGATGTGATCTCACGTAGTAAAATTTGTATCTACGAAAACTATTGTTATTTAATATACGTGCACTTCATAACATTCCATGCGTTGGATATGCGACTTTAAAGTGAAAAAAGAACACAACATTACTTAAACATTTGTTTTAAACGTAAAAAACGTATTTTTTTTACCTTTATTTCAAAGTCAGGATATACGCCGAATATCTTTTTTTTTAGTATTTCTGGTTGAAATATATGTCAATGTTTTTGAAAATGTAATACTTCCCATTTTAATAAGTTCCTTAAAAGTAAAAAATAAATAAATTATAAAATCAACACATTTGGACGGATTCAATGTCTTCTTTGATGATTTTGTGAACACGTAGCTATCAAACGACACACGTTGGGATAGTCGCAATAACATTGTGTTATGCTTGATGTCAACGCTCTGCTTTAGGGATTGCATTACTACTTTAGATAGCGAATAACTGTTTTGTTCTGAAATAACTTTTAAGTTTAGTCACGGCTTTTGTTCGAAAGAAAAAAAAACGTTAACACTAACAAGAAATATCTTTTAAAAAGATATACGGCGTTGATTGTGGTTTGTGTTGGTGAACATTAAAGAGTTATATGAGATCAAAGATAGCGAATGTCTTTTTCTTCGCAGTTCTTAGCTGCATCACACGCAAATCAATTACGGATTGTTACGCCATATTTCGTGGTTTATTTCGCATTATTAGATAGTATTGATCATATATTTATAGATACAGAACAAAAATATAGCAGAATAATGGAAATTAAATGGAAACATATAAGTCAACCGGTCACACGCGAATCACCCGTGCATATTTGACATGATGCGTGTTCTGTGAACAGACATGTTTTAGTGGTTTGCCGGACATTTTTTTTTTTTATTCGATTATCAAAAGTATCGTGATTATTTTAGCTCATGCTAACTAAATTGGTCAATATGGTGGAATTATTCTTATTCAATTAATAACAAGAAATATCTTTAAAAAAAAAGATATACTTCGTTGATTGTGGTTTGTGATGGTGAAAGATAAAGAGTTATATCAATGAGATCAAAGATAGCGAATGTCTTTTTCTGCGCATTTCTTAGCTGCATCACACGCAAATCAATTACGGGGTTTTGCGCCAGATTTTGTGGCTCATTTCGCATTATTAGATAGTATTAATCATATATTTAAAGATACAGAACAGAAATACAATAGAAGAATGGAAATGAAATGAAAACATATAAAGGCAACCGGCCACACGCGAAGCATCCGTACATATTTGAAATATTTATATGCGCGTTCTTCAAAGGGACGTGTTTTTGTGGTTTGCCGGACATTGTTTTTATTCGATTATTAATAGTTTCGTGAATCATCGCGCTCATCTTTAATAAATTGGTCAATATGGTGGTATAATTATTATTAAATTAATAAAAAATAGTTCTTATTATGGAATTGTTCAAACCACATCAAGGATCTATTATTGACGTACCATACTAATATCGCCGAATATCTGCATTTACGATATTTCTGCTCAAACCAAATTCAAGTTCACCTAGTTAACGCGATAGCGTTTATATTTATAAAGATTCTCTTACTGACCGAGAATTGCTGGAACGACGGTTGTTTAAATCTTAATACTTTTATATGTTTAACGGTCAAGTTCGAAAACAATAAAAAAAATGGCAAAAATCAATGTAAGGATAGGGAACAACAATACTTACATGATATTAAATATACTAGTGAACATAATGCAATACGGTAGTAATTATCAACTATGAGAACAAAGCCTTTAAGTACAAACGCTCTGGCGCTGAATATCGTCGACATATAAAGGGATACACACAAACTGTATTGATGTCGAAAGTTGAGTGTGAAACTGTTCTATCCCTTAAGCTTTATCTATAGAGATAAAATTGTTTCATGCTGAGCACGCAGTTAACATCGTTGCAAAACGCACTTTAGTATCTCTTTTCAAGCCCTTAACTTCGGAAAAAAGGAAGTCAATTGAATTACCAATTAATGTAAATGTGTTTACTATTTGTAGATTGCGCGTTTTTTATTACGTACAGTTGTTGGCTTAGAGGCGGGAAATCTTATTCAAATTTCATTGGAAGCTTACAAAGGTCAGCCGAGGTGAACAGCTGTGTTAAACAGCGACGCCGAACTAGCTTAGTTATTGACGAATGTCACAACGGGATGTTTGTTTCGGTGTACTTTATTTACTGTAAAGCTAGATAGCAGTTTCCGACTTCAAATGCAACCGGTATCCATTTGTTTTATATATAATGAGTCTTCCGCTTGATTAAGAGACACTTATGCATTTTATAATGCTGTTTCTTTTGAGCGTTCTCGGTCGGTGGTGTACACTACTTTTCGCGCGTCACTCTCTGGCACAAACTGAGTAAGGGACCCGGCCATGGCTCTCAGGGCCGCTTTCCACAGTCTGCGTATGGCATCAGTATCGTCTTCATTGACTTCCTCAAATATCATGGAACATTGTTTTGTCTTCCATTTAGAACTCGACTGGACTGAATTTGGTATTTCAGACATCGCGCCTCTGTCACACTCGTATGGCCACCCTTCCATGGATAGAATACAGCGTTGGGGAATCGTTTGTTTTGTTCATATGTGAAAGGTTGTTAACTTGTCTGAGCAACTCGTTATTCATGTTCATTTACAGTGGGTTTTCATTTAGTAAAATTAAAGTATTTTTCTCAGCAAAGATAAATTCTTAATTTCACTTGTGTGGTTATTATTATTTATCATGATTTTTTTTTAGTTTACTATTGGCATTGCTCGTCTGAAGGCATCTGTACTTGCCATTGACGGAAAAGTGACAGTGACGTTCATTTCATTGGAGTGCAAAAGTGTGTTGTGCTTATTTACTTGATTTTCAGGCGCTGCGTTAGGTAAGACTGTTTATTGTTTACCTGTTCTGTTTTCTGTTTGCAATCAGGGTTTTCTGTGCATTTGGTAAATTAATGCACAAACAGGGTCTTAACGCCCTTGTTAAGCAGTTGTGGGTTTGGTGTAAGACAAATCTGCGTTATTTGTTCTGTTGGTGTGCTTAATCTCGCTTTCAAGTTTTAACGTGCATACGTACTAACATTTATTGCGTTTCGATCCTAGGTGTTCTGGCTGATGCATGTATCGACAGCAACATAAAAACGATAGTTTTCTGCATAGGAGGATTGAAACTGTGCCCGAGAATAACGAAACGGAGACAAAACGTTGTTGTACCTTGTGAACAATACATTGAACACGACATCAATGCGGAGCTATTTGAGGACGTTTGTGCGAGCAGCAACATTTGCTATTAACGGGGTTCCCGGCCATCTCATCGAGTGGTGTGCCATCGACAACAAGACATCTATCACGGCGTTCAAGTGATGGTCATACGGCATCGGGGCTAAGTTTAAAACCGTGGCGAGTTTTACGTACATCCCATTCAACGGCAGCGAAGTGATGTGAACTTTAAGTCACGTTGTCTTTATACAATTTTGAAATTTCATCATACATAATTAAGTTATCATACGGGCAAGACACACACATTTACCGCAATATCAATATTAAGAATATGGACAATCTCTCAAGTGTATACTGTGAACTGATCATGACCTTTTGACATCTCAGAATGATGATTAAGTTTGTCAATTTATTTTGAAATCCCATCATTCACAGCAAATAAATGGGCCGTACACAAACTTGTTGTTTAATTATATCCATAAAAGTGCACAAACTTCTAAGTGTCCACGTTTACCTTGAACTTTGTGTCAATTTAACATGCTTGACACGCTTACAGACAATTTATACTGGGCCCGGTTGCTCAAAACTTTAACGGCCAGTTAAGCTAACAGCCGTTAATTTATGGATCAAATTATTTATGTGACTTATTTGTTTACCTTTTAAAATACATGTTAATTGTAAACACATTTGTTTGCTTTAATAGTTTGCATATGTCTTAAAAACATTGCTTTTAAAATTAGTTTTATTTGGGTCTCAAGTTAACAGACCGTTACCTTAACTGGCCGTTAAAGTTTTGAGCAACCCCTAGATCTATGGATGTATGTACCCTCCGCCTTATAGCATGGAGTTACGAAGATCATCCATATTTACTGTTACTGGTGTGTTTACACCAGAAGCAAGAACACAGAGACATGATATATATATAAATATTTATTTAATATTTTTATAATTTAAGTACACAAATAGAACATTTAACAAACAGTATTACAGTGAATAACACATCTAGAAATACACGTGAAAACCTAATTGACTAACAGCTTACATATCTGCTTACATTTATACATACTACATCAGTGCTGGATGTTTAAAAATGCACTCAGCATATCAATCTACATGAGCTGATGTATGTATATATTACATGTATATATTACAGTTTTTGTAATGTAGCGTTTCATGTAAGTCACTTATATTCTATACTGAGGCATATAGCAACCTTAAAGTCTAATGACTTGTTATACAGCAGTGTTTATAATACCAAATTAAAATAAATACAGTATACATTACACAAAATAATATATAATTATATAATATATAATAAAAATCACTCGGGGGAAAGGCAGCACAAATTGACCCCACATAATAAAAACAAAAAATAAACACTTATCTAACCATAAAAACAGTGCTACATGTTACAATATTGACTGACTAAAACAAACCTGGTAAACAATTGCAGTTTTCATTTACATGTGCACTCACACATCAATAGTTTACCATTATCACTGACACAGATGCTAGAGAAATACTTGAAAAGCTTCAATAAAGCACTGTTTTGGGAGTAAATACCCCTCAGTGCTGAATTTATCTGAATTTATTTAACTAAAAAAAAGATATAATTGATAATACACCAATTGAGTGATGCCTACCACTCATTGTTTCAATGCAATTATATGGGCAATGTATGGAATAGGCATACTAGTAAAAAAGCAAGAATGGGAATATGGTGATTGCGATTTTAAGTGTAATGTTTCACCGAAATTGTTTAAAACCACAATAACAAGCACAAAATGGCAACATACATATAAATTAATAAATATCACAGGCAGGTTCAACACTAATATTCCATTGATGCATCATCTATATGCTGTATTATAGTACATGGTATGTCTAACATTGATTAAAATACTGAGCTGAAAACGATCTAAAAATAAAATAAATAAATATTAAAATGACCATATGGTATTTGTGAATAAATTACACATTGATCTACACAAATACTTTTGAAAAAAGTAAAAGTAATGTTGATGTATAAAAAATAACGGGTTACTGCCATATTGCTTTTTTAATATATCAGGTGAGGTGTAGAATAAAAAAAAAATACTAGTGCTGAACATGACACATTACGACCTATATGGCAGTAACCGATTTTTCTGTTTTTTATAACTCCATGCGACCATGCTTAAAGGTTAGGAGTCATAAAATATAATCGCTAGGACGCTTCACTTTTAGCAGGAATTAATATGTTGTTTGACATGTTAATCATGATGTCACTAGACTTGTGCTTAATATTTGTAAAATACGTTTGATGCTATTTTTTTTCCTTTTTCATCTAAAATATAAAACATGTTACAATACAACTTGTTTGTTTTGTTTAATCTGATTCGATTTTACCGAAAATGTTGACTTTATAGTTGGTCTTGAGTAATATGACATTCCCCCAAACATGGAATCATGTAAACGCATATTGACCTGATATAAAACATACTTCAGGCAACTTCTGTATCATGCCAATATCAATGTAAAGATATGATAAACAATAGTTTATATGACCCATAACATCTAAAAATCCAACTCAAAACTCGAAAAGTGAAATCAGACTTAATACTCGAAAAGTTTGTATGGCAGTTTTCTTAACATAAAACTGTTTATATTTCAATGCTTCACATACAGAATGTTTTCAGTTTATTTTTACAGGCACATGTGACAATAAACAGACAAGACATAGTCACAAAATTTAACGTCTTGTTAAATGTTAAGACAAATAATTGTTATACCTTTTGACATGATAAAAATGTAAACTCAAACCCTAAAGGATAAACAGGGACACAGACAACAAATGCTTGAAATTCTTGGCACTTCAGTTCACTATGCTGCAACAATCAGCTGGGCGGCATACACTCAGGCACTTCCTTCATCACGCTGTCAGAACTGAAAACAAAAAACAAAACAATGTGCTACATATTTCAGAAAAATAAAATAACTATTGGTTGTTGGTTTTGAAATGTTATCTACCTGTAAAATATTTCAGAAAATAAAATATAGCTCTCTATCAGCATCCAGAGTTTCATCACCCTAGCTTAAGTACTGTTTATGTTATTGCAGAATCCAGATATATCTGACGGACATACAGATGGATCGGTTGTAAATATATTGTACCCTCTTGCTAAACTGGTAAGGGAATAATAAGCTTCAGACCCTATTTTTGACAACTGTCAAACATGGCTTTTACTCAAGAGGAATCTCATTATTAAATTGCTGTAACTTACAGTCCCGTTCTGGGTACAGACTCCTTGTGATCCTGTCAGCTGAGCGTGACCTTGACCTTGGCCTCTGTGAGAGGTAACTATGTCGAGGAGGATAGATGGGGCTGGGCGACCTTTGACGATCCTGCAACACAAATACAACATCACAGGACTGATAATAGTAAAAAACAAGAGGGCCATGATTGCCCTAAATCGCTCACCTTTTACTAGACTTGACCCGGTGACCTATTGTTTGACAACAGATGACCCATATATGATCCAAAATCAGATATTATCAACATTCTGACCATATTTCATTAAGATCAGATGAAAACTATGACCTCTATTGTCTTCACAAGGTTTTTCACTGATTTGACCTAGTGACCTAGTTTCTGACCCCAGATGACCCAAATACAATCCCAATCCAGATGTCATCAAGATAAACATTCTGACAAAGTTTCATAAAGATCTGATGGAAACTATGACCTCTATTGTCTACACAAGGTTTTTCTATGATTTGACCTAGTGACCTAGTTTTTGACCCCAGATGACCCAAATACAATCCCAACCCAGATTTTATCAAGATTAACATTCTGGCCAAATTTTATTGAGATTAGATGAAAACTGTGACCTCTACTGTCTACACAAGTTGTTTTTTTAAACTTTGACCTAGTGACCTTGTTTTTGACCCTAGATGACCCAAATTCGATTCCAACCCAGATTTTAACAAGACAAACATTCTGACCATATTTCATTAAGATCTGATGAAAACTGTGACCTCTTATTGTCTACACAAGGTTTTTCAATGATTTGACCTTGTGACCTAGTTTCTGACCCCAGATGACACAAATAAAATCCCAACCCAGATTTCATCAAGAGAAACATTCTGACCAAATTTCATAAAGATTGGATGAAAACTGTGACCTCTACTGTCTACACAAACAAATTGTTGACGGACGCACGCACGCACGGACGCACGACGGACGCCGGACATCACACGGTCACATAAGCTCACCATGTCACTTCGTGACAGGTGAGCTAAAAAAGGGAAAAAACAACCGACACAAACAGCAGCTTTGTAGATACACTAATGAGCGTCATATAACGACAGAGTTTCAATATTTTGTAGTAAGTTTTATAAGGTCAAAATTCAAATCATACAGTTCTCAAAATTAAATGAGTTGTGTCTTTCAACCCTGTTTCATAATTACAAGTTGTGATACTCATCAAAGACAAAGGAAGCACAAATCCTCAGGAGTACAACATACCGGGGAAGGTATGAGACCTGCAGACCTGGAGCGCGCCCGACGCAGGGTGGGACTTGTGATGTCTGACGTAGTGACAAGCACCTGCAATAAGCATAAAGTCATAACACTTGATATGAAACATATATAAACTTAAATTAACAAAAACCAGCACAAAAGTTTAAGGCACAATATGAATTTGAAAAAAGAGAAAAATGCAGAAACTGCATTTAAGTCTGATTTTTTGTTGTTGCCAATGAGCGTACATGCAAGAAATTTGTTTAATGAACATCCCTGAAGCATTCTTGCCCAGTTTGATTTATTGAGTTATTTCACAACACACATCACATAGAAAACAGAAATGCTGAAAGCTTACATCCTGTAGAGTGTTGAGCTTCTTCCTCAGACTCTCAATGGTGCCCTCTGACTGGAGTCTGGCCTGCTCCATGGCGTCTGCATGTCTCTGCATCTGCTGCTGGAGTTGCAGCTGGAACACACACACAGGCTTTAGAGATTATACATGCACAGGCTTTAGAGACAATTCACACATAGGCTTTAGAGATAATACACACATAGGCTTTAGAGATAATACACACAGGCTTTAGAGATAATACACACATAGGCTTTAGAGATAATACACACACAGGCTTAAGAGATAATACCCACACACAGGCTTTAGAGATAATAAACACACAGGCTTTAGAGATAATACAACAGTGTTAAGAGTTACAGCTTTAAAACATACACATGCTTTAGAGATAATACACACACAGGCTTTAGAGATAATACACACACAGGCTTTATAAACAAGCAAATTCGTTGAATTGATATCCCCCGCCAATCTAGAGCTTTGTCACAGACATGACATATACCCCCAAATGCTGCATTGACACAGAATATATACAAAGGGCCATAACTCCGTTATTAATAGATGGGGTACAATGCCATTTAGCGTGCATCATCCTCTTATCCATATATATACTCATACCAAGTTTCAATGAAATCGGCCAAAGCACTTCCAAGATATGGCTCCGGACACAAAAGTGCCGGACAGACGGACGGACGGACAACGCCAAAACAATATCCCTCCGCCTTTGGCGGGGGATAATAATACACACACAGGCTTTAGAGATAATACACACACAGGCTTTAGAGATAATACACACACAGGCTTTAGAGATAATACACACACAGGCTTAAGAGATAATACACACATAGGCTTTAAAGATAATACACACACAGGCTTTAGAGATAAAACACACATAGGCTTTAAAGATAATACACACACAGGCTTTAGAGATCAAACACACACAGGCTTTAGAGATACTACACACACAGGCTTTAGAGATAATACACACACAGGCTTAAGATAACACACACACAGGCTTTAGAGATATTACACACACATGCTTTAAAGATAATACCCACATAGGCTTTAGAGATAATACACACATAGGCTTTAGAGATAATACACACACAGGCTTTAGAGATAATACACACACAGGCTTTAAAGATAATACAACAGTGTAAGAGTTACAGCTTTGAAACACACACAGGCTTAAGAGATAAACCATAGTGTTAGAATAACAGTTAGAATACGCACAGGCTTCAGAGATAATATACACACATGCTTTAGAGATAATACAACAGTGTTAGAGTTACAGCTGGGATACACACACAGGCTTTAGAGATAATACCACATTGTTAGTTGCAGCTTTGAAACTGACAGAGGCTTTAGAGATAATATCATAGTGTAAGAGTTACAGCTTTGAAACATACAGAGGCTTTAGAGATAATATCATAGTGTAAGAATTACAGCTGGAATACAAAAAAAGACTTAGAGATATCTTCTGATTACCGTGAATGGAGCGGTTAAGAAAACAAGTAGAAGAATTAATACAAACAATTCAACAATAAATGATTAACCTTCAAAGATTTATTTAATTCCTGTTAAATCCATGTCAAAATTGTTTATTTACAGTTGGTTTAACCATGTAAAGCCAATATTTCCATACACACCCACAATAAACATCCACTACGCGCATGTTCACCTTGTACCTATACTTCACACCGAAAAGGGAGAGTGCTCGATTGTGATTGGCATTAACCTGACTAAACATACACATTTGATTCACTGAACTATTAAAATATTTAATATAATAAACGTCCAATCAAAACGGGGGTATTCACACTGAACAGGTGTGATAACCCTGACACGGTGAACCCGCACAGCTCTTATGATAGGATCTATGATGTTTTCATGCAATATTTTCTGAAAATCGGGAGAAAGTGAAAGTAATTTGTTTTGAAATGTTGAGTTACCACTACAGTAGTGCAGTCGTCTGCATCACTTTGCAATTTATGTGGAAATTTTATGAATTGGACCAATAAAATAAGTATGTAATATGGACAAAATTGGATTATTTTAGTTGAAATAAGATTTTGAAATGCAATTATTCCTGATTTTTCCCATTTTGGTTGTGTTTGTATTTATTTTCAAGAGTACTTATGTTAGTGAAATAAAATACTCGGACCGCATGCGAGTGACGTCATCACAAAGCCGCGTTCTTGATGTAAACAAAATGATCCTTATCAGGAGAAGCTCAGGATAAGGGAATCGTACGATACAACAACAATGTAAGAGATGCAGCTGTGAAACACACACAGGGCTTTAGATATTCTACCAAAGAGTTGGAGTTGCAGCTATGAAATATAGATAGGCTTTAGATATTCTATTAGAGTTAAAGCTGCAGATGTGAAGAACACACAGAACCCAACCAAATACTAACATACATACTATTTAAAGTTAACATTATACAGTTGAAGATACAGCTGATATTGATGCATATTATATGTGGTTGATTGCTGCTGTGTGCACTTATCAGTCCTCACCCTGAGTGTCTCCTGTTCCTTTGAGAGTTTGTCTCTGAGGGCGATGTCAGACTTCCTCAGGTCCTCCACCGGGTCAGACCGGTCAGACTGCATGTTCTCCTTGTCCTCTGAGAACCGGTCTGTGGTCTGAAAAATGAACAACAGTGTGTTAGGCATGATACACAGCCCTGAGGCAGAAAGAATGGGCAACAGATAATTATGTACAATGATTGTTTATTACAATATTCAAATAACAATTATTGTTCAATATTAATATGAATTACTGTAATAACTGAATAATGAAAAGAAAAATGTCACATAAAACAACATCAAGCTGATAAAGAGAAGAAAACACATGCTAAAACAGATTTTTTTTTATTTTCCAGGAAAATAGTTGGCAGGAAAAATTATGTTGAAAGAAAATTAAAGCTGAAAAACAACACACTTTTAACAGATATTTTAGTACGTATTAGTTGTCCAAACAATGAGCCCACAATCAAGACTTCCTTACGAGAAGTTATATCAGGAATTTTAAAATACAATTTTCCTAAATAAGGCACACCAAGTGAATCAGCATTTCCTAAGTCCAGCAGTTTGTGGCACAAAAAAGACAGTTTAAATAAAGTTGAATCTCAAACACCCACAAAATCTGTTAAAGCTTTCACAATGTCACAACACTGTTATTCCCTTCACAACAAGGTTAGAAACACCACCAGGAGCCATTTTACAACTCACTCTTCCAGTGCTTAACTGGTCCACTATGGTTGAGTTACTATCTACAGTCAGAATGTCCAGAAATCCAAGGTCAAATGAGAGGTCACGTCTGTCTCTGGCGCTGTTGTCTCCCCCACTCTCGGGGGCACTGCTCAGTGCCTGCTGGTCGGTCAGAGAGGTCACCGTGGTGAGGGAGGACCCAGAGTCTCTTACTGGGGGAGAGTGACCTTTACCTTGAAATGGGGTTAGTGAGTGCTTACCCTTGTAATCTTTCTGTTCCCTATGAGTTGGGATAGGGGTGGTGACAGTGGATGTGAGAGTGGAGGAGGTATCAGTCAGGTTTAGAGATGTGTTAGTACCAGCAGTAGCTGATGTGGCAGTGTAATGCTGTGTGACTGTTCTTGTCGCTTGTTTGGCGGGACTATAGCCCTTATCAAGTGATTCTCTTGTGGTCTTTACAGCCAGATCAGGCAATGACCTGATTTCTCGATCTCTAATCACCGGTAGCTGCCTGGATCCATTGGTTGGAGGAGTTACCATGCGCTCCCTGTGCCGGGGAGGGCTCCAACTTCTCTCTCTGACGCGACCTTGACCTGACCTCTCCGTGACCTCTTTGAAGGGGTTATGGGGTTCAGACCTTACCACAGCCCCATATGGTCTACCTGTCCTACTCCGGGAATACCGCGGACTGGAGGACTCCTCTCGCAGGTTTGACCTTGACCTAGATCTCACTGGGGAGCCCAGGGATGGGGAACCAGCAATAGGGGAGCCCGACACGAGGAAACTCAAGTCTGGGCTTCCTGCAGGCCACTCAAGGCTGTCTAACAGGTTAAATAAGGGATCATCAGGGTCAGAGACTTTGCTGTCAGGGAAAGGTAGGGTGTTAGAATCTCCAGGTTTAGATGGTAGAGTGTGGGAATGTGAACTTTTGGGTGGTATGGTGTAGGGTTCTATATTTAGGTAATCTCTAAAACCTACAGCTGTTGATTGGGAGGCAGTTGGTATAGACTGTGGTATATTGGGCACCTGTCCTTTGTCATGAGATTTTGTTCTTGTACTGTCACGTGAATGAGACTGCTGAAACCAAGGAAATGAACAAAAGTTAACAGCTGATACTAAATTTCTCATATTATAAATAACCAATCCTCCAACCTAAAAAACTACATTTTTTCCCAGTTACCAGTTTTATTTAAGCTAATCTAGTCATGGGCATTGTTTTATACATTAAATATTATAAGGATCTTAAACATTCTATAATATCCACACCCTGTTATTACTATTTTGGTTATTGTTAAATAATGTCACTAATTGTCGATAAATTATTGATACCATGAAATTAAATTTTGTTGTTTTAAATTAATTTTTGCTTATTATGGTCATCAGTATTGTCAAATCATTTGGGTAAAATAAACACAACAAATTACAATGAGAGATAAAAAACTTTAGTAACATTGTTCATTTTGTGCAAACTGAAACACATGGACTGAACAACACAATCAAATGCTTAGAAATTAAGCATATCAAAGCAGCAACATAGAAACATGGTGGGAACAGGTTGTGCAATAATAATTAATTATATCTTCCTATTTTCGGTAGTCTTTATTTAAGTATTCTTCCTTCTCAGTTAGTTAACCAACACTTGTAAAAATGTGTCCGAACAGTGCATTGGACACTGGGTCTACTGTCAGCCAGGTTCACTAGGGTTTCATATTTGGTGATTGCAAAGTTTTTGCAAGGTACGCTAAAGCATTACATTTTGACATTCTGCTAACCATTAAAAAAATACAAGAAAAGTATAATTTCTTTACAAAAATTGAAAACCATTTGACCTGTTGAATACAGATGTTCTTATCAGTAGACGTGGACCAAATGGTTTGTTTGCTATCTATATTAGATTTCATATTTACTATTCATATAACCAGACCATTGTCATGCCCAGTAGCAGTAAAGGCAAAGCAGAAGTAGAAGATTCATCTAGGTAATATAGGACAAGAGGGCATAGATCTAAACATCTAAAACTGTATCAATCTAAAACACACATACGGTACATCTAAAAATCTAATATCTGAAACACAGGGACATCTACAAATCTAAAACACTAGGACAGCATTGGGACATCTACAAAATGTTTAGGGATATCTAAAGCACCTCAATGATTGATTGGTTGAAATGGTCATGTGACTCATTTTCTGCACTCTGATTGGTCACATCAGACAAAGTAGCTTCCAACTGGTTGAAACTCTGTAAGCAATGATTATGTGTGTTTAAGTACCTAAAGTGGTGATAAAAGGCAATCAATGACTAAAAAATATTATACTAAAGGTAAGTATAGCTTAAAGCGTAATTACTATAGCTCAAAGCTAACAAGTGCATATGAATTGCATTTACTCACAGCAAACAATAGATAGCAAATTCTACATGTACATCACTGAAGGCATATTCTTAATCATGTGCCATTTATGTAATTGTTTTTTTTTTAATTGCAGAAGGGATTACACTTGTAAATTGTTCTATGTCATTCAGATGACAGACTATGTTCAACATTCAGTATAGTTTACAAGAATATTTCAGTCTCAAAGATTTATATTTAAATGTTCCTTTTAAACACCTAGCAAAAGTGTTAACATGGAATGACTAAAAACATTTCAGTCTTAAATAAGATCTAATAATATTCAAACGCTGGTATTTATGTGTTTTCCAATGACATGCCCTATCTCCAGCTGCTACAGACTATGAGAGTGTGCACACAAGAGTGAGAGTTGTCTACCTTTCTACTCTTCAGCCTGAGCAGCTCATCAGACAGTTTGTTGGCCCTGTTAAATTGCTCCTCTGCCAGGGTCTGTAACTCTGCTGCCTGCGAAGTGGACCGCTTCTGCATCTGTTGCATCTCCTGCACACACCAACCAATCAAAATCAACTTTCTACAGACACCAACCAATCAATATTGATTTTGCAGTTGAAGAAGAACCAACCAATCAAAATCCACCTTCCTCAGAAAGCAACTAATCGAAATCAACCTTCCATTCAAGAAACTTAGTAACCCAACTATTTGAGTTTTAAGATGTGAATATTGTTCAATAAAACTTGCAGTTAAATCACAATCAAACATCATTACATATATTATAAAACAAATTGTAAAAAATAATAATTGCTTTCTTATATTTTTCAATGTGTGGGGCAGAGATTTTGTGAGCCCAATACTGCACAGACCTTTCTAGCATGCTCCATCTGATCCTGCATGTCCCTCAGTGTGTTCTGGAGGGTCATCCTCTCCATGGTCAGCCTCTCTTGTTCCTGCAAACACAGCATGGCAGTCAACACAAGGCAATGCACACTATGTTATCAGTTGAAGCTCATGAATAACTACGCAATTATCTTTAGCACTGTATCATTGTAATTTTACATGTAATCTTGTTGAAGATCTGCAAAACAATACCAACTTTTCCATCAATAACATGGGTACCAGTAAGCATAAGACATTCAATGTTAAGTTCTATTGAAACATAGTCGAAATGCATCACTGTTGTTGCATGACCATCAGTTTAAAACATACGGTGTAGATAATGCCCTGCCTAACAACGAGGGGGGNGGGGGGGGGGGGGGGCATCACTTATTTGGTGTAACAAGAGTGAAGTGAGGGGTGGGTAAATGTGTGGGTACCTGTGCTGACTCTGTCCTTAGTTTCTGCAGCTCCTCATAGGACCTGGTGAGGGCCTTGGCCAGCTCATTCTTCTCCTCATTGCGGTCCTGAATCTCCTGCTCTGAAACACCAGGCAATCGAGTTAGCACTGGGGAGGCCAGAGGAACACAGAGCTGAACAAGAGGAACACAGAGCTGAACATGAGGAACACAGAGCTGAACAAGAGGAACACAGGGTTGAACAAGAGGAACACAGAACTGAGCAAGAGGAACATAGAGCTCAACAAGAGGAACACAGAGCTAAACAAGATGAACATACAGTTGAACAAGAGGAACAAAGAGCTGAACAAGAGATACATTGAGCTGAACAAGAGGAACACATAGCTGAACAAGAGGAACACAGAGTTGAACAAGAGGAACAAAGAGTTGAACAAGAGGAACACAGAACTGAGCTAGAGGAACACAGTGCTGAACAAGAGGAAAACAGAGCTGAACAAGAGAAACACAGAACTGAACAACATAGTCTTGATAGGGTCATCTTATAGTGCATTGGTATCAGCATGGCATTTGTCTGCTGTACTTAAATTAGTATAAATGTGCTAATTATGATAGTAATTATTCCTGGCGAGGTTTTTTGCACAGCATCTGTTTACAGCTCCTATTTCCTTGTATCTGTATTAATAACAATAATATCATTGTAAATGCATTCATTGCAGGACTAGTCACTTGAGCTCTTGTTATTTGTACATATGGTCCATTCAATTAATGTTTAAAAACCATATAGGAGGTTTTAGTGTGACGTCACAAGAGGGGTTTTCCGTTACTAAAAATAGATTGGCCGTCAATAGCCCTGGTTACAGTAATGTAAAAGATGAACAANTATATGGATAAGACGATGATGCATGCCAAATAGCATTGTACACCATCTGTTATTAACTGAGTTATGGCCCTTTGTATCTTATAAAATTCTTTTTTTACTCATAGGCACTTTTGTGTCCGAAGCCATATCTTGGAAGTGCTTTGGCAAATTTCATTGAAACTTGGTATGAGTATTTATATGGATAAGACGATGATGCACGCCACGCCAAATGGCATTGTACACCATCTGTTAATAGCGGAGTTATGGCCCTTTGTATCTTGAACAAATGCTTTTTTCTATAGGCACTTTTGTGTCCGGAGCCATATCTTGGAAGTGCTTTGACGGATTTCATTGAAAATTGGTATGAGTATATATATGGATTAGACGATGATGCACGCCAAATGGAATTGAACACCATCTGTTAATAACGGAGTTATGGCCCTTTGTATCTAGAAAAAATGCTTTTTATTATAGGCACTTTTGTGTCCGAAGCCATATCTTGCAAGTGCTTTGGCGGATTTCATTGAAACTTGGTATGAGTATAATATATAGATAAGAGGATGATGCACGCCAAATGGCATTGTACACCATCTGTTAATAACGGAGAAATGGCCCTTTGTATCGTAGTATGTTCATCTGTCTGATTTGCACCCATCCTTAAACAAAATATATGTTACGGGGGATATCAATTCTACGAATTTGCTTGTTTTCCTTATATGTATATATGCCATAAATAAATGTGCATAATGCAGTTCCCACAGGCTAATCAGGGACTACGATCTGCCTTTACTTGATTTGTGCTCATAAAGTAACTTACTTTTAACGAAAAATTGCAGCGGAAAATGTCGTCCCTGATGCACAGGCTTATCAGGGATAACACTATATGCATTAAGCCCTGTTTTCACAGAGTGTGGCTCAAATCCATAATTGGTCAACTAAATCTTATAATTTCCAAAAAAAGGCAAGACTTTTTGCTCCGAATGCTTTTTAAGAAAAATCATTTTCACTTCCCTCTAAAGGGTAGAATACATAGTTGCTGTTTCATCAGTCCTTACAATTTATTTTCTTTCTTAAAAATCCATTTAAATACTAATATTAATAATAGCAGATAATGTTGTCCCTGATGCACAGGCGGATCAGGGATTACACTTTATGCACATGCATTAAGCCCGGTTTTCACAGAGTGCGGCTCAAATCCATAATTGGTCGACTCAATCTTTGATTGACTAGTAGCAATAGTATTAAAAATGCGCAGGACACACCTCAGCCACAAGAAAAAATTCTCTTCATGNACCCACGGACAGACGAAGCGGCGACTATAAACTTAATATTATAAATATCTGTTTTTGTGTAAAAATTCAATAAATCACAAATAAAAATAGTTGATTACTTGCTAAAATTAGACAAGAGTAAAATAAGCTCGGATATTAGGAACAGAACAAAGCATCTTACACAGTTCACATTCTGAAAATGATGAAACAGAAACTTGAACTGATAACAAAAATATAACTTATATATTATATAAGCCAACAAGTATTGTTAGCAGTAAGCATTCATGATGATATTAACACACCTAGCATGGTCAAGAAATCTCTCTAATGCTTGTTCAATGTATAAAAAGGTTTATAACAATATTTATTTAAAAAAAAATACACTTTCAAGACCAACACATCAATTTCCTGTATAAACATTTAAAGGCTAAATATGTGTTTCATAGTAATTGCATTTTTTCAGTAGGAAAGGTTCTTTTGTAACACAACTAAGGAAGCGCAAATTTCAATACCTATGCAGGTTCAATCTCTCGGGTAGCAGATACTGAGTTTAAGCTCAAATAACTAACCTTCTGTAATTTGGATTCCTCTTTTTCAACTTCTTTCCTGACTTTGTTTAATGACTGAAATTCATCAAGTTAAGAAGTTATTGATTTATTTCATCAATCTTAATTGCATATCACAATAGAGATATTAGTTTTTTTTTATTGTTGTATTTACGAAGGATTGCTTGATAAAATTTCAATAACTGCAATAAACATATTCAATGAGCCGCATTCTGGGAAAACTGGGCTTAATGCATTTACGTACTGTCATCCCAGATTACCCTGTGCATTCCACACAGGCTAATCAGGAACGACACTTTCCGGTTTTTTTTTCCAAGGAAGTCTCTTCGTAACTAAAATCCAGTTTTGGCAAAAAGTGTGATACCAAACTGGTCTGCGCAGACTGCACAGGCTAATATGGGACAACACTTTATGCACATGTATTAAGTCCCATTTTTCCACAGCAAGGCTCATATTTAAATTCTTTCTAAATTCATGACATAGAAAAACTATACCCCAGGCCTATCTCTGTACACAGCCCCCACCCATGCCCACCTTCCTGGTCTCCTGGTACTCGATCTCTCGCTCATCCATGGTACGTATCAGGTCCTGTAACTCCTCCTCCCGCTGCCGTTGCTGGCGAAGACAGTCGTCATGGGTGATACGTGACTGACGGATGCCCTCGTTGAGCCGCTCTATCTCCAGCTTGGCCTCATCACGCTGCAGACTCGTGTCACGCAGTTGCTGCAACAACACAAACAAAAACATTTAATGACGGTTGATTCAAGATACTGATATAATTCTGTTGAAAATTGTCTGACAAAGACATTACTGAAAAGCAAAACCACTTCACACATTTAAAAATGCAAATATTTTGTCAACAAATTATGTATACAATCGCTGGGCACCTATTCTATAGGAGCAATGTGGTTTATTGTGTGAGGGTACCTGTTCTATGTGTGCCATGGTCTTTTCTCCATCCTTTAGTTGCTCTTTCAGACCCTTCAGCTCCGTCTTGCCATCTGAATACAAACAGACAGATATGGTACTTGAATGCACACATAACAAACATAAAAAAGAAATATATTGCAATTAATTTATTTAATTAAACATTTTGTTTATTTCAATTTTGATTACGCCCTCAGGCTTCCTGAAAAGTTCCAAAAAGTGCCTGTCAACCGGACAGGCTGATGGAAAAGTTAGCCTGTCCGGACAAAAATTCACCTGTCCGAACAGCATGAGTTTATAACTGAAGAATAAAGTCAAGTTTAACTCATATTAATTGCTATTCTTGTCAGACACACAACTAAACAACATAACACGATTGGTGTTCAACAAAATTGTAATTCTGATGATGGTCTTTACTTTCATGATGAAGAAGGCAACACCAGGCTTCCTGAAAAGGCCCAAAAGTGTCAACCGGACAGACTGATGCAAAAGTTGAACTCTTATTTATTGCAATTCTAGTCAGACACACAACCAAACAACATAACACGATTGGTGTTCAACAAAATTGTAATTCTGATGATGGTCTTGACTTTCATGATGAAGAAGGCAACACCAGGCTTCCTGAAAAGGCCCAATAGTGTCAACCGGACAGACTGATGGAAAAGTTTAACTCTTATTTATTGCAATTCTAGTCACACACACAACCAAACAACATAACACGATTGGTGTTGCCTTCTTCATCCTGAAAGTCAAGACGATCATCAGAACCACAATCAGAGTCTTCGTCACACAACATCTTGTTTTGCGACTCATCATACTGTAACCAACTTCTATCGGACTTCCACTTATTTTGAAAGGTTCTTTTGACACGTTTTGCCTCATATTCTTTCGCTTTTTGTTGTTTTTCGTCATCGCTAAGCTTTTTTTTCTGGCCTGGTCTTGCGCCATCGAAGAATTTGAGCAACGACATTGTTTTCATGTGTTACTGTAGTTTTTTGTTACAACCTTTATTATTGGATAGATGGTAATATGTCAGACCAATGAAATTGACGTTTTCGAACAATCAACAAAGGGGGAGCACTCTTAAGAACTAGTGATGCGATAGTGTTCTTAATGACGAAAAGGCTCGAAATTCACGAAAAGAGTGATTCTAATGCGGTGTTTATGTTCTTTTGGCAAGTATTAGACTTTTCGGTATTTAGTCATAATTTTTTTGGCCGCCTGTCACAAGGACCGGCGATATTAGAAACATCGTCGGACCGTAAAGAATTTTGCCGGACATGACCGGCGGTCCGGCCTTTTCAGGAAGCCTGCGCCCTTAAAAAAGATCAAATTATCAAGGCAAACATTCTAAAATATAAACAATTTGAACGCTTGAACATTATTTCAAATTTATTTTGATACGTTTTTTATAGAACAAGCTGCTTAGACATTTGTTCTATCAACCACTCACAAACACAGAGTTATCTAACTCTTGATAAAAGTTGATATCATTCTTCACAGACAAAGGCTGTGTTACCAACCCTTGATAGCATGCTTTACTAAAACACAGTCTGTGTAACCCATGTTTTACAGAATTTGTCTCTAAAATCCTTTGTAACCCACCAATGATAGCGTTCTTCACGTTGCCCACATCCTTGGCTAGCGCAGTTTTTTCCCTGTTCAGTTCGTCCATCTCCCGTTCCCGGCGCACCAGTTCCTGTTCCAGGGTATCCAGGCGACGGGTTGTGCTGTCTATCTTCTCCTCCATTGTACTCCGACTCCTGACAGGGACAAAGCATGCTCATCATTCATACAGTCTACACAAGTTTTATAATGTATAATTCATGAAAATCAAATATATGTAGTTTGAATGAGGCACGTCATCAAATATTGCCAAATGTCGGAAATTTAAGAAGGGAAAACTACAACTGCCACTGTCATGCCTGAAATACGAAACAAGCAGTTCAGTTTTAAGAACTGGTTTCCCAACAATGCATGCTTCATACCTATGATATCCTTGATACCTATTGTAGTCAAGATAATACCTGGACAAAATTACAGCATGAAAATTAACAAGGGCAATTCAGTTGAAATTACAAAAGCAAGAATTATGGCTCTTAAGCACTGAACTTCCCACCATTAAGATCTGTCTATCTATTAAAAATCAAATTTCAAATTGATACCTCCTATAGATTTCAAGATATGCCCCTATTAAAATTTCAAAATAACAAGAGGGCCATGATTGCCATTAAGCGATTGCTTGAGTTCACCAACACCAATTGTTAAAAACTTGACCTGGTGATTTGGTTTTTGACCAAAGTTGACCCAGATTCAAACATGGACTAATTATTGTTAAGATTAACATTCTGACCAGGTTTCATCAAGAATTAGTCATAAATGTGGCCTAAATAATGGTAACCTGGTTTTTCTACGATTTGACCTAGTGACATAGTTTTAATAGCACATGACCTGGATTCAAACTCTGTCTATATATTATTAAGAAAAACATTCTGACCAAGTTCTATCAAGATTGAGTCATAAATGTAGCCTCTAGAGTTGTAACAATGTTTTTCTAAGATTCGCACATGACCCACATTCAACCAAAGCCTGAATATTGTCAATATTGAATCATAAATGCCTCAGAGGCCTAAGACTTAAAGTACCTATAGACAGACGGACAAACGCAAGGCTTAATGCCTCTCACTCTGTAAGGGCATAAATAATTCTAACAGACCGATAAACCAACTAATAAACAAAGCAACCAATCTGGTAACTCAGTATTAATTCTCTTCAAATTTCGTTTGTGGTGGTTCACTAAAAAACAGTATGATATTTTACATCTTTCCCCAAGTACACCCATCTTTCACTTGATTCAGTCCATCCTATCAATGCACTTGCTCTGGAGAACAGAGCCTTGGGACCCACCTTTGCATGTGTGTGACCTTGGCGTCGAGAGTCTTCAGTGACTCATCCAGCATCTCCTTCTCGCGGCTCATGGTGGCTATGCGGTCCTCATATGACTGTTTCTCCATGGCCAGCCGCTCCACGTCCTCTCGGTCCCTCTCTATGCAGCCTCGCAGCCTCTCCAGCTCTACCGTCTTCTTGTTCACATCTGAGTTCAGCTGCTCTAGTGCATTTTTCTCCTACAGAAATACAAACACAGAAGTATGTAGTACACGATTCTTTAAATAGTTATGTTTTGATATTTGTATGAGTATCCACTATTAAGATAAGCAATTACTGACAGGCAATATTTACACTTGAATTTTTTTAGTGATTTAGACAATTATGTATTTAGAGAGTACAGCCCTACATGACTTGATTATTTAGTATAATGTAACCTACCTCAATGAGTTCTCTCCCCTACTCCCTACCTCAATGAGTTCTCTCCCCTACTACCTACCTCAATGAATTTTCTCCCCTGCTACCTACCTCAATGAGCTCTCTCTGTGTTCTCTCCAGCTCTGCCAGGCGCTGTGCGTGCTGTGACTTGAGGTTGTCCAGCTCTGTCTGCTCCAGTCTCTGCATCTCAAACGTGTGCTTCAGATCTGACTTCTGCTTGCTCACGGAGTTCACCAGTTTCTGAAAAGTTGACATGTACAAATGGCCAACGTTATATGGAAACGGGGCTTAATGCATGTGCGTAAAGTATCGCCCAAGATTAGCCTGTGCAGTCTGCACAGGGATGACACCGTTAGACTGGATTTTCATTTAGGAGAGACTTCTTATAAACAAATAATTCCATACAAGAGGGCCATCAGGCCCTAAGGCNGAGTTCAATTACAGGTTCTAGTAAAGATGCACATAATTCCATATTTACTTAGGTCAACTACAAGTTCTAGTAAAGATGCACATCATTCCATATTTACTGAGTTCAATTACAGGTTCTAGTAAAGTTGCACATCATTCCATATTTACTGAGTTCAATTACAGGTTCAAGTAAAGATGCACATAATTCCATATTTACTGAGTTCAATTACAGGTTCTAGTAAAGATGCAAATAATTCCATATTTACTGAGTTCAACTACAGGTTCTAGTAAAGATGCACATCATTCCATATTTACTGAGTTCAATTACAGGTTCTAGTAAAGATTCACATCATTCCATATTTACTGAGTTCAACTACAGGTTCTAGTAAAGATGCACATCATTCCATATTTACTGAGTTCAATAACAGGTTCTAGTAAAGATGCACATCATTCAATTTTTACTGAGTTCAACTACAGGTTCTAGTATAGATGCACATCATTCCATATTTACTGAGTTCAATTACAGGTTCTAGTACATATGCACATCATTCCATATTTACTGAGTTCAATTACATGTTCTAGTAAAGATGCACATCATTCCATATTTACTGAGTTCAATTACAGGTTGTAATAAAGATGCACATTATTGGATATTTACTGAGTTCAACCACAGGTTCTAGTAAAGATGCACATAATTCCATATTTACTAAGTTCAACTACAGGTTCTAGTAAAGATGCACATAATTCCATATTTACTAAGTTCAACTACAGGTTCTAGTAAAGATGCACATCATTCCATATTTACTTAGGTCAACTACAGGTTCTCGTAAAGATGCACAACATTCCATATTTACTTAGGTCAACTACAGGTTCTAGTAAAGATGCACATCATTCCATATTAACTGAGTTCAACTACAGGTTGTAGTAAAGATGCACATTATTGGATATTTACTGAGTTCAACTACAGGTTCTAGTAAAGATGCACATAATTCCATATTTACTGAGTTCAACTACAAGTTCTAGTAAAGATGCACATCATTCCATAGTTACTTAGGTCAACTACAGGTTCTAGTAAAGATGCAAATTATTGGATATTTACTGAATTCTTTGATCTTGTTTTCACATTCAGTCAGTTTCTTTTCATCGAGCTCCATTTTCTCAGCCTCTCTCTGAAATACACAAAGAACCGTGGCCCTCAAAAAGAGTTGTATGTAAGTCAGTTTATCGTTACATGACTTGTAAGTAAGTTTTTATATTAAAACAAGGCTTGTCACCATAGGATGACATATTCCCCCTTTTTCCAAATTTTTCTAAACCTAAACGCAAAGTGTTTTTCCACATTTTTCAAAACCTAAACGCAAAGTGTGTTGGGTCATTAAAAAAATACCAATACAATAAGTGATCAGCCACTGTGATGGGCTCTGCAATTATCCACTATTGTGAAATGTAAGCATGAGAGATGCCTATGCTAGTTTAATAAGAACATTTAAAAGCGCATTGCCACAAATAGCAAAGGCTGACAAATGTTAGCAGCATATGTAAATGAATGCTTATATTAACTTAGAAGGTTATGTGAGTAAATAGCGCTGTTATCAAAGAAATAAACAAGGTTAAGGGATCAATGTCGTGCAGCTCATTCCTGGGTCAACCCTCATGACACCGGGGCAAACCATGCATCACAAGTTTAAACAGTGCAATACCTGGTAAAAACTTTGCAAACCAGACATATGGCATGTATGTCCATTAACATAGTCCACCTTTTGTTCCGTTATTTTCTGAGTGTTATTTTCTGATAGCAGCATAGACCATTCAAACTGAATTCCTTTTAAATGAAAATATTTGTATAAGTCTGCAACAATAAATACTATAACAATGATGTATATATTTTCAATATTATCAGATCTATAATTTGCACATCAACAAAACTCAAAGATAATATAATTTGAATGTAAACCCAACTGATGTTGGTATGGGAAACAAAAGTAACTCTTGAACAAAGCAGTTCTATAATATTGGCCTACACAGAAGCTTCTGTAACTAGGCTCTCCCTACAAGATCGACCCTAGCAACCACCCCTAACAACCACCTTTGGGTGGAGGTATACCTTCAAGTTCATAATATCCGCAGTGGCGTGGCTAAGTTCTGTTTGTTTTGTGTTCAGATCCGTTCTTATATTGTCCAACTCATAATTGGCCGTTGTTACGAGCTGAAATTATGTCAGGGGTCATGGGGTCAACTAGTAACGATAGCAACCATCACCAAAATTAAAAGATTACTAATTAGCTATGAAACTATAGACAAGGTTTTAGTAATTTTCTGTTTTAAATAAGCTACATAATTATATTAATATATTAATGCAAAAAGCATGAGGACAAGCATTTAATAAAAAAAAAAATATATAATAACTCGTCGAATTAAAAAATAATAATTATTATTATTACAGTGATAACAAGAAACTGTCTGAGACGGGTGATGCTCCCAAAAGTGTTTTTTGTCACAATATTGCACTATATATTCAGATAAAAGGAAATGTCTTGAGGGGCATAACTTTGGACGAAATGAAACGATGGATGGTTTAGCAACTTAAAAATTTCAAAGGGCCATAACTCTCTAAATAAATCATCTAACCAGAACCCACTAATAACATGCGCATCTCCTCAAGGTAGTTAAGCTTCACATAAAGCTTCATTGATTTCCAGTCAGTAGTTGGGGAGCAATAGCCCGGACAAGAATTGCACTATATGTACAGTTTATAGAAAATTTCAAAGGGCCAAAACTCTGTGAACAAGAGCACTGCAAAGCAGGTGCCAACGCTCAGCTGTGGGTGCTTGGATTTTGTTATTTTGACCTTTGACCTTGAAGGTAATCATTGACCTTGACCTTTTCACCACTCCAATTGTGCAGGTCGATGAGATACACATGAAAANAAAGGCGATCACAATAGCTCACCATGAGCATGTTGTGCTCAGGTGAGCTAAAAAATGATAAGGGTCGTTCCTGAAAAGCCCTTGCAGTCTAGCAAATATCTCGCTGTATTTTATTCTGAGAATTGATTGACAATGTTTTAGCAATTCAGACAGCCAGACAGCTAGCACTTCAATATTTAGAGGGCATTCTATTGTTTAAACAATTGTTTACTGTAAAGGGTGTTGGCTTAGTTTGACAGAAGTTTTTATTGTCCATTTAGACATATTCAGGCTTTCCAGCAATACATGAGAAACAAGAGCTGCGTTTGTGAAACACAATTCCCCCTACTGCACTTTGAAGCCACACAGCAGCTATATCCCAATTGAAAAGATCATGACAAAATTACGGTCCATTGATATTTGACAAAGTTACGGGCCTTGGACAGTATCTGAAAATGTTTCGTAAAAAACCTCTTGAAGTGGAAGTCCAAGGCCCCTAACTTTGCCAGAAATCACTGGACCGGAACAAAACTAACACTATATCTGTAAGTCATGTAGGTAGACTCACATACCAAAAATCAGCTAAATATCTGAAAGTCTTTTGTAAAAAAACACCGGAAAACAGTTATTATAGAGATTATAAGTCTGATGCCCATAACTTTGCCAGAATTCAATGAACCAGAACAACTCACACACCAAATATCAGGTCAATATCTGGAAGCGTTTAGGAAAAAAGTCTGGAAAATGGAATGCCGGACAGACAGACCTCTAAGACAGTATATGCCACCCTACTGGGGTCATAAAAATTAGGAAAAATTTATGAGGAAAACACGGGAAAAACTATAAAATTTTAGGAGCACTGAGACAAAACTAGGAGGTTTGAATTGTTTGCACAGGAATTTTTTTTCGTTCCAAATATGGTACATGAAACAAGCCTAAACAGTCAAAACCATAGTCCAACCTAATAAATAGTCAGTTAATATAAATTAGAGGTACATGTAAATGTAAAATGCAGGAAATAAAGAAAACCCTGAGCGTGTGGCACATTGTGACTGATGTATGCTCGTACCTGCATGATTTCCTCACTGGTGCCCATTTCATCCTTGAGATGCTGCAGCTCCTGCCTGTGAGACTTGATCTGGCCGGCCAGGTCAGACTTCTGTACGTCCATGTTACGCAGCATGTCACGCTGCTCCTGAACACAACACATGGCATCTTATAGGGCTACTATTCATTCACAAGAATCTTGGTGAGAAACTGATAGCTAGTGAAGGGATTGTCTTCCTTGCAAGAGCATGTTCTGGTAAAAGGACACTGTCAAATATGGTTTATTTGTTTCAGCATTTAAAGAAAAAACACACAAGTAATAAATCATAAATACAAATCATTCCCAGATCAGTGACAACACTTTCCGCCTTAACTGTATTTTTGTTTTGAAGAGACTTCCAGAAAACAAAAAAGTCCATAAAAGCAGAAAGTGTTGTCCCTCATTGACTGCACAGATTAATCTGGGAAGGCACATAACACTTATGCATTAAGGGGTGTTGCTGCAGTTTTGCTGATTTTTTTCCATCTAATAACTTTTGCTCAAAATTTATATTCAAGTACTACATACAAATACTATATGAAAAATGAAATAAAAACATAGGGTCACTGGCCTTGTTTTGATTTTATTCACCATTATATAACATGTACTTTTTCATTAAAACTGAAAAATCTCTAATTGCATAAAAATGATTAATAACCTATGAAATTGGCAACATGTAGATATTATATAAGCTAATATATATCATATACCATTTAATTAAACCACAAACTACCAAAAAAATGAAGAACACAAGTTAAATTTTAAGAAATTTAATTTTTATAATTTTTATGTCACCCAAAAAAACGTCAATTTTTTACTATTTTAACCACAAAAATGGAATTTAAAAAAGTTCTATCTAATAACTTTTTGCGAAACTGCTCAAATATGTTCATCTACGTATTGTTATCATAAAACAAAAATAAAAAAGGGGGGTCACCGCACTTTTAACAGAGATTTTTTTGTTTAACTATCCCTACCGTCTATGTCAAATTTCCTAAAATACAGCAATTAGGCGAAACCCAAGTACCGGTACATAGACTGTTAGAGATATGCATAAACATTATAGATTGTTTACAATCTTAATTGGGATCACAACGGCTTACTAAAAAACACAACACTAATACAATATTTAATCACAAACATAAGACCATACAGTATCAAACTCGACCTTAATCCTCCATAACAGGGACTTGTTGACAGATTTCGGCATGTTTTGAAGTTTGTGATTAAATGCTTTAAATTGATTAATGTAAACAACAGGACTAAAGAGCTCCAGGAAAAAAACAAGAGTGAAATAAAAGAAAGAAAAAAAGAATAAAAAAAAGTTAACCGCACCTGGGATCGAACCACTGAGTACCTATTATGAACCTACTCGGTCATAAATGTGTGATGATTCTGATAACAAAACTATTGGGTTGTGATAATAGCATTGGTGTTGCTATAAATTTAACCTCAGTTAAATAAACTGCCGCAACACCCCTTAAGCCCAGTGTTCCCAAAAGTAGACTCCAATGAGTGCTATGTTCCCCACTGACCTTGATGTCCCTCTTGTTGGTGGAGAGTTCAGACTCCGTGTCCCTGATCAGCTGGTTGATCTCCCCCTGCTTACGCTCCAGGCTCTCCGTCAGGAACTGCAACTCTGTCCGCTTCTTGCCCATCGCGTGGTCCACCTTCTCCAATTCAGCTTTTTGCTGGTCAATCTACGGACACGACACAGGTAAAAGAATGATGAGCACACACAAAGACAGAGGTCCCACAGCATAACCTAACAGATTCTTAGACACAAGACTTATATTCTTGAAACTGTTGTGATGTAAAATGAGGTAAATTTGAATTGTATCGGATATCAATCAAACCTTTATTTCACATTGTTGTCATTATAATGATTAATTAATGGCATAACCATTATTTGTAATTTATTTATGCCCCCNATGTGCATTGTGACCATTGTGTACATAATGTATTGCAAACTAGATGTGCATTGTGACCATTGTGTACATAATGTATTGCAAAGTAGATGTGCATTGTGACCATTGTGTACATTATGTATTGCAAACTAGATGTGCATTGTGACCATTGTGTACATAATGTATTGCAAACTAGATGAGCATTGTGACCATTGTGTACATAATGTATTGCAAACTAGATGTGTATTGTGACCATTGTGTACATAATGTATTGCAAACTAGATGTGCATTGTGACCATTTATGAAATATGACCTATAAGTGTGACCTTGAAACCCAATCTAGGGACACAGGTTTTTTGTGTGGTACACCAACTTAACATTTTCATCATTTTAGGAAAGTTTATTAAAATTGCCTGACATTTGAGGTAGGGACATAGGTATAGCACACTGTCTCTACATGGTGATCATTTGTGAAGTGATTTTATATAGTCTGATAAATAATGAATGGTATTCCTTGCCACTTAAATATGTGTGGCTGTTTTAACACTTAAAGGACTTTTTTTTACTATAAAATAACGTTTAAGTTTTACCTTAAATAAATACCATTCATAGTGTGCTGACAGCAAAGTCATCATGCTTTTTTTATTAGCAATAGGTGAAAATAGCAAAGATTAAGTGAGGAGGTAACCTGAATTCCACCAATCAAAAGCGCCATGGATTGAAATTTTTACCAGCATTTTCAGTACAGGTCTTTTAGTAATTAATGTTAAAACTGTTTATTCACAACACATCACGTTATGTCTTCACATATTAATAAAAAGTGATGTTAAAATTACTAAGAAAGCAAACTGCATAGAATTATTAATATGAACATTTTTAGTTTATTTCTGACCTGGATATTCAAAGGGAAATATGCTTTAAAATGTTGACAACATGTTGTATGATGCAAGTTAATGTTTTGAAACATAAAATAACAAAAGGTTTTCACTATAAATTTTAACATATTTTGTCTTAAAACAGTCTGGTTTCAAATCTGGCAGCAGATTAAACATTTTCAACTCTCCATTTTAAATGTTACACCAAAGAGAGAAATAACAAGATGACAATGATTGCCCTAGATTGCCCACCTGAACAAACTTCTATGTGTGGACAGAGAAACAAAATCCAGTATCTTTTCTCATCTTAGTTTATATTAACCATGTTACCCCAGGGTGTATCAAGTTTTAACCCCAGGAACAGAATTTATTGGTGGCATAAAAATGTATTTTGTTACAATGCTGGACAGTTTAGAAACGCAATCCTATCCTCAGCAAAGGAAAAGCAGAAAACTTCATCCCACATTGGCACAGTTATACCTTCTCCATGTACTGACACAGAAATTAACAAAAATATCACATGAAAACACAGTCATGCTACACAGGGTAGGGTGCATCCACAAACACAGAAAGTTATATATGTGCATGCCGCAGGTCAAGCTTTGCCACTTGACAACCACCACCTCCAAATCACACAAACAGTACTTTTTTTACAGATTTATTCCAAAATTCTCCTTTTATATTGTCATATTATATTACATAATTATGCACATATCAAAATTGTGTTACTTTCCACAAAGTGTTTTACATTTAATTCCACAAAGATCTCAATTTCAGTCAAGAGGCAAACCTAACACATACATTTATTCAGCCATTCTTGGTTTTCAGGAGGGGGGATCAAAGTGTGATATTGTAAGATAAATCTTCAACATAACATGCCTCATTTTTTAAACGAGCGTATAAGCAGGTCTTACATTTGTGTAATACTGTCAATATTGCCAAAAATATAAATGTTAAAAATTAATATGCTTAACACAAGAATGACTGAATCATAAACATTGACATTTGTTTACATACACTTATAAATATTAACATACAGGTACATATACCATACAGTGTTGCCATCTCACACAACTGTGTCAACACTTAAACACAAGGTACTTTGTGCCAACTTAAGGAATCAGGCTTTTCATGACTCGACTACCATAAAAATTAAAAAAATACTTTCACTTCCATTGCTGACAGATAAATTTGGTAAGATTTCATAGAAATTCTGTCACTTATAAAATACTATTGTGTTCTTGTTTCAATACAGTGAGTAGAGTTGGCAGTCCTGTACGGATATAAGATATAATCTCTCCTGTGTACACATATTCTGCCATCAATGCTTGCATTTCTAAACGACTGAAGTCAATACTTATCAATGGATCTGGACTTTTATAAATGTCCTCTCACACCCAATGCACTGGATGTCTAGGCACATTGAAAATTGACTGAAGTCATCATCTGTACTTCCTTAAAGTTGACTGAGACCTTTTGAATTTTTTTTAACCTTGCTCTGGGAAACCGAACTTCATGCATGTGCATAAATTGTCGTCCAAGAATAGCTTGTTTTCAGGGACAACACTTTCAGCTTTTTATGGATTTTTTTGTTCAAAGGAAGTACCTATATTTCTAAACAAAAATCTTGTCTAGGTGGAAAGTGTGGTCCCTGATTAGCCTGTGCGGACTGCTATTCAGGTATGACACTTTACGCTCATGCATTTAGACCAGTTTTCCCAAAACGAGACTTTTTTTTTTAATACAAATTATTGCTAAGAAAGATTTTGCATGAGTTTAAGGTGGTGCCATTAAGTATATACTCTATCTTTGGTATACAAGCATTCATGGCTGAATTACTGGGTGGGGAAATTAGATTACATTTATATGACAACATCTGATGTAGTATTCTAGGTTTCTTACCTTCTTTTTATACTAAATGTGAGACAACAATGGTGATGATGAGTTACTGAATGAACAAAGCCTCAATACATTCAGGATTTTTTTTTTGCATAATAATGCTTTGTATGCCACAACAGCACAATATGATATGAAAATTGAGTCTGGAATGATGTATCTATACAATATTTCTTAACCAGGTGCAATAGCTTCACTTCCAACCATCAATCCCATACCCAGTGCAACCAAGTTCCCACTACATGTTCACAGTGCATGGTTCCTACCTATTTTAAGGAGCTGGGTACCAGAAGTCTTCTCTTACGCAATAGCTTACTCTGCTGCTGTGCATAAACCTGTCTCAACTTTTTCAGGATGGCTGTCTAACCCAGGTTTTCACCTTAAATAACCTTTCCAATAACATGTTGGAGAAATCTCCTGCCACTAAGCCCTTTGTGGAAGCGTTGTTGAAATGTCAACTCTGAGCCTTATTTAGAATAACTGCCAGTTCACGAAAAAAAATTACATTTCTTCAAAGGATCTATATAAATGTAAAATATTCATTTACAAATTAAAATTTAGGTTTGAAACAAAGCAAAATGCAACAGAAAGAACATATACTGATGTATTATGTCGATCTGTTAATACTGTCATACATGAGTACTTGTCAAGTCGCTTCACCAATTTTAATTAATACATGTATCTAGAGTGATCAATAGAGTGACGTACAATATCTTCATTTCCAAGCTTGTTTTAACAAATATTAGTCTTTGTTGGTAGTTCACATTCTCGAAGTAGTCTCTCGGATAAGATTCTAAACATCAGTTGAACTCATATCAACAAGAGTTCCGCTGTCGGAGACATATGCCCCCCCCCCCCCCACACAGGGCCTTGATTTTCACACTTATTGTGACAGTGACCTTGACCTTTGACCTAGTGACCCCAATTTCAATAGGGGTCATCTACTGTCCAAGGCCAATGCACATGTGAAGTATCAAGCCAATCGGTCAATTCGTTGATGAGTTATTGATCAGAAACGATTTTCACACTTATTTAGACAGTGATCTTGACCTTTGACCTAGTGACCCCAATTTCAATAGGGGTCATCTACTGTCCAAGGCCAATGCACATGTGAAGTATCAAGCCAATTGGTCAATCCATTGACCAGTTATTGATCGGAAACGATTTTCACACTTATTTAGACAGTGACCTTGACCTTTGACCTAGTGACCACAATTTCAATAGGGGTCATCTACTATCCAAGACCAATGCACATGTGAAGTATCAAGCCAATTGGTCAATCCGTTCACAAGTTCTTGATCGGAAACGAACTGGTCTAGCGACAGGCCGACCCATATCCAGCAACACAATATACCCCCTCTTCTTCAAAGGGGGGCATAAAAATGTAACAATATTTTGCTAGGTCACTATTTATCTGCATAAAACCTTATTGTGAAGTCAAAATTAATAAGTGCAATTACAAAATTATTAAAAGTAAACTAAGCGATAAACTGTGTCCAAGTCACTACTTATCAGTGAAAATTATGTTCCCCAAGTTTACCGTTAAAGAAAGTAATATAATAATATTAATTCACTATAATAATTATAAATAAGTGTAAAAACTGTTTGCCAAGTCAAAATTAATCAGTGCTAAAATATCTTCAAAGTATTTAGAAATTGAAGTAAAAACACTTGCAAAGTAAAAATCTGGTAACTATTTAGAAGAATGAGTGCAAAAACTTGTTGCCATTCATCTTACAAGTCTGAATGTAATGCCAGCTATATCACCACAAACTTGTGTTTAATCACTACAAACAAATGTGCAAAGAACTGACGGTATGTTAAATAATATTATATATCCTGAAAAGATTTAAACTTAGTAGTAAACATGTATTTTTTGTAACAAAATAACTTTAATTTTTGTTTGTTTCTTGTTTTAAGTATAGACTATATTATTATGTGAAATTAACTGATCTAGGATAAAGATGTCATACATCAACAATCTTAGGTATTTTAGAAAGTTCCGTGGTTTTCATTATTTTGTAAACCACGACAAATTAAACAATTATAATAAAAGATTTTCCACTCATGAAATCAATCATAATATAATAAAATGCTTGTGCAAGTTGTTGAAGTGATGACCCGTTTAAAAAACACAAAAATGCAATAACCAATAATGATGTTATCAGTATACACAACAGGTATGTGTTCCAATATACTTTATAGTAATAATTGTTTGATGATATTACTGTAATACTGAATGTAATATAACCATTCCTACCATGTGCAAACTGAAACCAATCTCAACAGACACAGTCCCCACAAGGAAGGTTGCAAGATATAAAAGGGAGGTGCAAACATTGGTTGTACACTCTACATGGACACCCAAACATGCATGTGGACATCTGGGATAGTTAGAAAGCATTCTGTCAACATTTTATATAAATTGAGTCTGATTTACATGTTAAATAAATTAATAAGTATAACAAGCCAACTCAATGTTTAGAATATAGCAAAAGCACTTGAGAAAGGGACTTAGTCAACTTCAGTTATAAAGAAGTACCAAGAATAAACTAATTTAAAATTTATTTAACTTTTATAATAAACAATACAGACTGGACTTCTGACACACTTTAATAAATACACGATTCTATCACAGTTTAGATCACATATTTAAACATTAATCATTTGCAAAAACCAAGCAGCTTTAAACAATTTAAACAGACACATAAGATAGATTAGTAAAAGAAATTCCATTTAGTAGCACACATACACACACATGCAGTCTGCAAAATTAGCTCAATTCAAACTTAATAATACCCAAAAAAAACAAAGAGAGAAAATATGAGATATGAAATATTTAAGAGAGTGGAAATGGATCTCAATTATTTTGAAACATAGTCAGTTGTTATGAACTCTTTACAAACACAACAAACTAAGTTCTTTAACCGTTTCTTTCAAATATCATGATAGTAATTTAAACATTTCTAAAATATCATGTTTGTTTTATTTCCACCAGTCCGATAGCTAACCATTACCTGGTATCTTTTTTAATGATTTTATGGAAATCAATAGCTGCAACTGTAAATCTAATTCACTGATGTTTGGGGTACAAAAAGAAATTTGATTATTTGTGTTTGTTAATTTTGAAGACTGCAGTTATAGTATGGCACCATCTTTACTTAAAAATCATCATACATTGTTAATTTTGAATGACAAAACTTGTATAAAGAATAAATAAAAGCACTTCCTAACAAGAAATGTGTTTGTGAAACACTATGTCCCCTTTTGAGCGATTTTGACCCATATATTTGACCTTTGACCTTGAAGAATGACCTTGACCTTTCACCACTCAAAATGTGCAGCTCCATGAGATACACATGCATGCCAAATATGAAGTTGCTATGTTCAATATTGCAAAAGTTATGGCCAAATGTTAAAGTTTGTGCAAACCAACAAAGCAACAAACCAACAGACAAACCAACAGACAGGGCAAAAACAATATGTCCCCCAGTATAGACTGCGGGACATAAAAAATAAAGGCCCAAAAGTTTGTTAATAAATAACCAATTCACTGTTTATAGTTTAGACAACTATTTTTAACAAGGACTACACAATTAACAATTAATGATAATTAAATATAAAGTTTCTAAGAATATCACAATAAAAATGCACCTCACATGTCTCTAAGAGTTAAAATACACACCACCCTATTACACAACATTTCATCAACAGTCTGTGTTTTAACACTGACTTATACGCACTAGGCAAACAATTTTTTTTGGCAAACAGTTTACTTCTTTTATTATTTTTGTTTAGAGCAATTTAATGACATTCAACTCCTGTCACAGTAATTTCAATTTTAACTTTTCTATAATTATCTGCTTATTATATGATATTTGTCCCTATGCAACAACATACATGTACTGTATATTTAGAGTTGATACTAAATTCCATTTCAGTATGTATAACTGAGCAGTTAAAGTATTTCAGTATGTGCCACTTTTCACATGTTCAAAATGTTGTGATTAATAAATAAAGATGGTTATCCTCAAATGTTCATGTACGAACGTCTACTTTTTCTCTTTGGAGCAGTAACCCTTTCAAGCTGGAAACAAAATGGAAACAAACCCTTATACTTTATGGCCTCTTTAAAGCATTTTAAAGATTGAGATTTTTTGTTTCAAATTACAGAATATGCAAGAACCTTGTTGGTAGAATATACCTTTTTCAAGAAATATAACATGAGGAAGCCAGGTTTAGAATTGAATAATTATTATCATTTTTATAAAATTTGATTAAAATCAATCTGATAATGTCATAACAAAAGCACTTAAAGAAATACACTCTTAGTGAAAACATATGACGAGTCTACCTATTACTAATTTGTCTTGAATGTCTTTAACATCTCAACAACAATCTACCTATGTTAAGTAACAGTTATTAGACACTTCAAGCAATAATTAAATGACTGGACAAAGTACAAAATATTTATGATGCGGCTCCTTCCAATAGTCTTTAAAAAATCTTTATAAGCAATAAAACTAATACAGACAATCTCAACATACATCCTTCCTCTCACATGTTCTGTATGTGATACCACACATATTTTCCAATTACAACCTTATATAATTCTTCCATTGAGTTGCACAGCAGCAGAGTAAACTAAGTCATTACCAAAGGCATATACATAATTCGCAAACCCAGGGGAACCAGTGATTGTTTTACCCAAAAAGCCCCCCTTAAAAAAAGAAACCTCACCATTTAATTGAACTGTTAAACTAATGTACAA
Source organism: Dreissena rostriformis (assembly GCA_007657795.1). Classification (NCBI taxonomy): domain Eukaryota; kingdom Metazoa; phylum Mollusca; class Bivalvia; order Myida; family Dreissenidae; genus Dreissena; species Dreissena rostriformis. The sequence continues at coordinate 37,806 of VMBQ01002284.1, forward strand.
TAAGCAATGCCCAAAGTAGATTTTGGAATTGCAGAACTGTTTAAGGGATAAAATAAATGAAGGATAATTTTAACAGCCCAACAACTATTTTGATATCATTTGAGAGAACCCTCTGTACAATGAAAGTCATCATTAATTTGATATTTGTTTAAACAAACTCTTTAAGATAACTCACTGTCAAGTTTGAAATATAATGGTTAAGGGGTTGAAATGGGTATAACCAATTAGAACATATTTTTAAATATAATTTATATAACCTTTTCTTTATTCAGTTAGTGAATATGGCTCAAATCTTCAGCTGAAGATGTATTGTAAACACAGCAAAGGTTAAATCAAGCCTCCTACCTGATCTCTCATGCGAGCTATCTCATTTCTCCGTTTTGCGAGAATGTCCTCTGAGTCACGGAGCGCTTGCACGGTCTCCCGTTCCTTGACAGATGCTGCCGCGAGTTCAGTCTGCAGGCGCGACAAACTGCAACAAGTATCAGACCCATCAGACCCAGGTAAATGAGCCTCGCTCTGGGAAAACAAGGCTTAATGCCTTATCACAGATAAGCCCGTGCAGTCTGCATGGGCTTATCATGGACAACATTTTCCGCCTTAACTGGATTTTGCTAAGAAGAGACTTCCTCTAAAAAGAAGTTAAAATAAAAGCAGAAAATGTCAGCCCTGGCTAGCCTGTGTTGACTTCACAGGCTAATCTGCAATGAAACTTTCTGCACCTGTATTAAGCCCTGTTTTCTCAGAGAGAGGCTCAAATACTTTGCAGGAAGTGGAATGGCTGATTTCAAGAAACATGCTCAAAATGTTACCAATAAGAATCTGTGCACGAATGGCTATTCTTTTTCACCACACAACTGTTATTAAATTTTGTGAAACAGAAAAAAAGAAGCAACATCCAATCATACTGTATATCACAGAACATCTGATTTTGACATTTAATGTTCTGGTAGCTGTAGTCTATTACCTATACATAAACGTGTACATGAATTAAAATGCATTTAGAAAGGCCCAAGAGCAACAAGTGGTCTACTCACTTTTGTTGGGTGGCTTTTGAACGCCCATCAAGATCTTTGAATTCTGCATCTCGTTTTGATATCAACTGCAACAAAACAAACAATCAATTTATAATTTTATCTCAATATTTGGATTGATTACTGTTAAAAGCACAAATAGTCAATACAGTAGATTCCACTTAATTGAATATCGGATAATTGAATAATTCGGTTAATTGAATAGAAATTGAAAACACCAAACCATTTGTATCTCTTCCCGTTGTAAATATTCCACATATTCTGATAGAAAATATGGCGTAATTCGGTTAATTGAATAGCCAATTTTCGAGTGTACACTATAAACATTTTTTTTTAATGTTTTATATTCATGTATATATTTGTTTTCAACTTAAATGTAATGAAAACGTGACATATTTATTTTATACTGTTTGTATTAATATGATGTACTTGCGTATAAGTCTAAATAAAATGTCTGTTCTGTTCTATAATCCAGCAAAGAATGTCATAAAACTCCAAGGATACGAATCGTATTGACGATTTTGACAGACACGCTCAATTGACAGCCTTTGTTTTCATTTCACACCATGCATGTATGCAGCGTCTGTTAAGCGTCAAGTGATTAACAGGTGTAGTATGCGAGCTTGTACAATGCAAACACTGGAGTATCCGGTGTGCAGTCAGGCGTGAACTTTCGAATGCAAACTGTCGAGTAACACATTTCAACAGTTTGTTGTCGCTTAGAAACAATTAAAGAGTGTGTTGCCGAAAACAAACTGTTGACGTGTCTTGCTCGACAGTTTGCAAAAGGTGATGGAATGTGACACTATATTCTCAGTTCGTGTATATAAACCTACACAACTGCGTCACAGTAAATCATATCTAAACATGATGTTGAACAAACGAAAACGCGCACATTTGTCAAAACATTGCAGTCTAACACTGTTGATCATGTTTTCACAATAACCAAAATTAAATCCAGTCTTGACCAGACTTTCCGGTACACAAGTACGTACTTTATCTGTTTCAATACTAAACTAACTTCGACAGTGTATACACCCACACTATTTTTCGCGCGCTTTTTACCAGGACAATACATGCACAGCAGATGTTGCTAGCGTAAGCGTTGGGTAAGCAAAAAAATTGGAAAAATCATTACACGCACGCTTAACATGCGTATTGCGTGACGTTGTACATTGCCGCATAGAATTTGCGCAAGCTTTTCTCGAGAGAAAGGATTAAAACACACTGTACATTTGCACTTTATTTGAAGAATGTGATAACGTTGAGTAAAAATTAAATTGGGAAGAGTGTTTCGGATTACAAATTTAATCATGCGCATTTGAGAACTAAACAAAACACGGAATACGGACCAAGTTCTAGGAAGCTCATACTTCGGTACGATGCGTTTTTTTCCGGATTTTTTTTACCTTCATAACATTGGAAATGTAACTGATTTCGTATAATTGAATACTCCGGTTAATTGAATATTCGGACGTGACAAATGGGCTATTCAATTAAGCGGATTCTACTGTATTACATACCCGGTATGTTCTGATTGCAAGAATATGTTGCAACACTTTCTAGTTTCCTCCTTGTTCATGATCATTTTATAATCAAGTCTTTCAGATATTTTAAAATTATCAATAAACTGTTTAATAATTAAACTAAAACTTAAATTCTGAATAATGTTTTATCAACCACAATGATCTTGACCTTTAACCTTTGAGCTAGAGAAACAAGTCTTATATGTGACATGGTGAACATTATAGGGATAATACACGTTTTCGAGGGCATGATCATCTGCAGGCGCTTGAAAAATACGTTCCTGCTGCGTGCGCAGCACGAGAGCAGGAACGGATTTTAAGAGCACCCGCAGATGACCATGTCCGAGATAATGTGTATTTTTGCTATTATTGCATAAATCACACATACCAAAATAAATTAAAATAACATTGAAAACAATATGTCTTGTTCATTCGACATCAACAAAATGATTTGATTATTTCATATGATGTCATACAGTTCAAGGTTGTGTTTTACATATGCCTCACTCGGTCATCATCAGAAATGACGAGACTTTACCTTCGGATAGGCAGTTTACGATTTTAAATGTGTTTAAACAGTGGATTAATGCACATTTGAAATGCAGCCTCGCAAAGTTAGAAATGAGGAATTATTTTGTCGATATCGAAAACATCACATATTGTTTTCAATGTTATTTTAATTTATGGATATGAAAAACACATAACAGGGCTTGAACGGCACGTGAATCGCCTTGTTAATACACGATTTCTCCCGTTCAAGCCCTCCTTTTGCCAAGTTTCTGCAATAATAATGATACATTATTATAAAATTACTTACGATGAAGTTACAGTCTAGACAAGCTGCATTATGACCAAACTTTACCTTTTACCTAAAAGTTACTTTCAATATAAGCCTGAGACACAGGTCTTAGAGGCAAATTGCTATCCCAAGTAATTTTAAATTGCATGATGAAAAATAAAAATTATTCAGTCAGTATGCACACCTGCAAATACACTGACAGCTTTTTGAGCTAAAATAACACGTGCTCCATATTAAACCAAACGACCCATGGAGAATTCCCCACTTTTATCCTACGGCAAGAATGTGCACAATATCATGTAGAGGGCCACTACAGCTGTGATGTTCAGTAGATGCCCCCACCTGAGTGACGTCCCTGAGGAGGCGCTCTGTTTTGCCCCGCTTTCCCTCGCTGTCCTTGATCTCGCGCCTGATGGCATTGAGTTTCTCCGAGGCCTTGATGAGCTCTACGCCCGCTATGTTGGCCCGCTTCTCCAGCTCTGATGTCTCCTTCACGGTGCTCTCCAACCCCACTGTGGCCTTGTCATACTCCCGCACTGTCTCTATTGCCTGCAATATAAACACATTTATATCGCAGCAAGTCTCTCTCTATTCCCACCGTCACGGTGGGAATACTCTCTCTTTTCATACTCTCCCACTGTCTCAATTGATTATATCAAAGCAAGTTTTAAGTAAGTAAGGTACATGTAAGTGTAACACCCACCTCCTCCCTGGCACACTTGAGGTCTGTGTTGCACTCCTTGAGGAGCCTGTCCGCCTCCCTCAGCTGTGCCTTCCTCTTGGCCAGGGTCTGCTCCAGGCACTTGATCTCATCCTTGATCATCTTCTTGCGAGAGTTCTCCATGCGCTCATCAAAACTGTCCTCATCCTCGGGGTACACTCGCGTTTTCCTGCAAAACAAAACAAGCAGGAAAAGTTGCAATTGTGCACACACAAACTCATAGTACATGAAAGGTTAACTCGCTGTGCATAAAATGTTCATGCCATGAACAGCAAACTAAGTCAGTTTTATGTCATTGAAGCAAATTAACCTGTCATGAATATTGGGCATTAAATACTTTAACAAGATGCTGCATTCAATAAACCCTGATTTTCCGATGGCAGTATTGATTCTTGGCCAATTCTTGGTCGAAATTAGGTCAATATCAAGGTCAAAATGTGGTCAGGTGATGTGAGTGTGTTGTGAGTGTTCATAACATCCTTGCAAGAATAAATTCTTTGTAGGAAGCCGTATTGATGCGAGACATAATTGTCAAGTTGGGTTTACAAAATAAAATTTACCTTCTGAATTATTCCAAAAGTAGGTCAATGTCAAAATGTGGTCAAATGCTGTGGGTGTGATGAAGGTGTTCAAAGACATCATCCACGAAAGTATAAAGCTTTTTAGGAGGAAGCACTGAGGTTGAAAGAAATGCCTCATTTTGGGTTAAACATGAATTTGAAATTAGATTCAAAAAAAATGGTCAATGTCAAGGTCAAAATGAGGTAATGGTACTATGGCACTGCTGGCTGACTCACCTCTTCTTCTTTGCATTCTGGTCCCGTGTGAACTCGAGCTCCTCCTTGGCCGACTGTCTCTCAAACTGCAGCCGTCTCTCCTCGGCCTTCAGGTTCTTGAGGTTCTTCTGCTGCCGCTCAATGGCTAGGTCCAGACCCTCCAACTCATCTCGCCGCTCCTGAACAACAACAACTGACTCGTTGCAGATTGTCTCTGTCATGGCTCGTTCATTCTCATACATATGATAACATTTTCATATAATAGTTTGTTACAATCAGAATTATTTAATTACTTGCAGTCTTACAGTAACACCATATTCATTGCATTTTATTGAAACAAATGTTTTCTTTCTGGCAAAATTATGCATGATTAATGAGAGAAATAAGGAAGAAACATAAACACCAACACACCATGAATTGTGGTTACAAAACAATTAAGATGGCCCATTTAAAAGCTCCTTTTATGTCAACTATACTTATTTGATGTATGAAACAATCATTGGTTCATGAAAGGGATCAGCGTTATTTTGTAGATATTTTTTCCCCACAGATCTTGAGATCCAAATTAAAATTATTGCTTCTATTATATTGCCAACAGTCTTTCTATTCTTTCAGAATTTTGTTTTAAATAACAGTTATGAATTAAAAATATTTTCATAACAAAATAATATAGTGTTCATATTTCTTGTACAGAGCTATTATATTGATGAATGTCAGGTCAACGTTTCTGAGTTTTATTTAGGAAGTCATGATTTGTTTTGTATTGGATTTAACTTGATTTAAAATGTACTCATTATAGAATATAACTAGTTAATACAACCTCCATTTTAAATATGAACATTGAATTATTGCATTATGCACAGCTTTTTGGTCAAAGATAGTAATTGAAATATTACCCAATAATCCATAAGCTGCTTTTCATAAACCACTTGTACAGAATATGTTCATGAAGCATTCAGTGGTTAATACCAAAAATTAGACTTTATACGTTGATTGTTAGAGACAAAAGAAATTCGCACCCCTAGTTCACCCCGTAGCCGCTGTATGAGGTTATAGTCATTGTTGTCCTGCACCTCCTCCTGCAAGTCCTGCAAACACACACAACATGATGGGGTCACATGACAATGATGGGTTAACATACACCTTAGTGCGGCCACATACCCATGCACACATCCAACTGAGCAAAAGTTCCAAGAGCATAGTATTAAACTGATGAAACATGTAACATGAGACATAACACATGATAATTTCTGTTAACCTTAGTAAGAACATGTACTTTTCACAAACAGTATTTGCACCTACAGCCAGGAACAACACAACTGTACACATGTTATTATTATAGTTGTGTATTAAACATTTGCAATACATATGAGCCATGTTCTGGGAAAATGGCTTTATAAGTGTAGTCGCAGTTTAGCCTGTGCAGTCTGCACAGGCCTATCTGAGGAAGGGACGACACTTTCCGCTTGTATGGTGTTTTTCGTTTTAAGGTTTTCTCTTCCAAACACAAATCCAGTCTAGGCGGAAAGTGTCATCCCTGATAAGTGCACTGCAAAGGCAAATCAGAGACAAAACTTTACGCACATGCATTAAGCCCCGTTTCCCACAGCGAGGCTCATATTTTTATGCAATTGTGTTCAATAAGCAGCTTTTATCCAACAATGACCCCAGATGAGATATAAGATAATGTTTTATGAAAGTGATACCTGAAGGCATTATTACCAGTACATGTACACATATGTCACAGAATCTTTGCTTACCAACGTTTCTAAAAACTGTTTGAGTAAGAACAAGAAATGGTACAACTAAAGTACTAACTAGTGACCTGAAAATCAATAGGGGTCATCTGCCAGTCATGACCAATGTCCCTATGAAGTTTCGTGATCCCAGGCCTAAGCGTTCTGGAGTTAACATCCGGAAACCATTTTACTGCTTCAGGTCACTGTGACCTTGACCTTTGACCTAGTGACCTGAAAATCAATAGGGGTCATCTGCCAGTCATGACCAATGTCCCTTTGAAGTTTCGTGATCCCAGGCGTAAGCGTTCTTGAGTTATCATCCGGAAACCATTTTCCT